>JAIPRL010000896.1:0-31202 GCA_025469235.1 Pemphigus obesinymphae
TGACCGGCCCCTTTACAAATAATAAATTTTTAAAAACGTTAATAAGCAAAAAAAAAAAAAAAGGTCTTAAAATTCTTCGCGATGTAGGTATACCCTTGCCGGTCCCCCTTAAAATTTTCCCTTTAAAAATCAATCGGGCCCGCAAAAATTAGTCGGCCCCGCATAAATCTTAGGGTGGGGCAAATGCCCCATCCTGCCCCCCCCCCAAATGACGCCACTGTACATAATACGAGTATATAGTGATTGATACCTACTCAAATCGTTGAAAAAAAGGAATATATTATTATCGTCGGGGGAAGGAAATACAAATCGTTTACACGACTATCGGACTGTGTGCTCGACGATAAGCTCGTCGTATGTTGCGAGCAAATCAACTACAGGGTAATGATTTCAATTATCGTTATTGTGTCAATCCGCAATATTGCATCGTGCCGGTCGCGCGTATGATTTATATATTATATGTTATACGATATTATTATTTATTTATTTTTTCTTTCTTCCTTTCGTATCTCATATCATCCGTTTTCGCCATTTCCAGGTCGGCCGGTTCGTGTTCGTCGTCGGTGTGCCGTCTGCTGGACGACGGCTGCGGCGCCGGAGACAAAACGCCGCCGCCGCCGTGCTGGTGTAGCGCAGATACCACGACCGCCGCCGCCGCCGTCAATGACCCAAATAATAAAGATACGGCGGCGGGCCGAACGACAACCGGTTACCGCTGTCCGCCACGTGGATCGCTGTTGCATGGCCGCGGCACCGCCGCCGCCGCCGCCGCCGCCGTCGGGGGACGACCGCTGCGTTCGCGTACCGCGGCAACGGCCGTTCAGTCAAACGTACAGCGTCCGCCGTCGCGTGTCGTGCCGTCGCGTTGTGCTAGTGCCGGTGATTGGTGTTGTGATAACGAAGACGTCGGCGTCGAAGACGAAGAGGAATACTGCTACGCTTACGACGAAAACCGTGTGGATGACGACGACGTCCGCGATGATAGTCGAGTGCGCGCCGTAGTAGTGATGGACAGCGGGACGAGTAGCTTGATGGCTGGCGGCGCGGTGGTGGACGTGCAGGGCCGCGGTGGCGTCGGCGGGACGGACGCCAAACCGCCTGTGGTGCAGGTGACGGCCGCCGAGAGGACGTACGCGTCCACGGAGGCGCAGACGGACGAGACGGCGTGCTCGTCCGCTTACCGGGAACAGAGGCGGCGCGAGCGGCGGGAACGCCGGCAGCAGCAGCGCCGCGTCCACCCGCCGCCGCCGCCGCCGCCTGCGCTCTCGTCGTCGTCGCTGCTGCAGCCGTTGCCGCAGCCGCAGCCCTCGGTCGCCGCCCTGCCGGTCGATCACCCGGACAGGCTGCCCGACCTGTTGCTCAACTCGCACCTGCCGCCCCCGCTGTACACGACGGTCGGCGGCGTGTGCGACGTCGCCTTGGCCGCCCGGACGGCCAACATGCAGGCGTCCCTGTTGCCCGCCGCGTTCCAGCATCCCCATCAGTCGACCGGGACACCGGTCGGATCGTCCGCCGCCGCTAACACGCCCGGCGGATTTCGCCTGCCTTTTGGAATCATACCCGCCAGGAGACGGAGGTTAGTGCGCCTTTAAAAACGCTATTTGTAAAGAAAAAAAGTTCAAAACAAGGGTCTTTTTTTTTTCTAGAGGAAATTGGCTATGAAGTTGTTCAGCAAAATGGCTAAACAGCTATAGCTGACGACCAAAAAAACGCCATTTCCTCGCTTTGTCCGTCCCCATTGCAGTACCTAAATTTCCCACAGTTGAGAATCTCCGGTTATGAATTTTTTTTTTTTACACAAATATTATGTATTATATTATATTATTATATTATGTACGATATTAATGTTGGAAATATTGTGAAATTTCATTGCGCACGATAATACCACACGTGAATTGCTCGCATAATAATCTAATATAGGTGTAATATCGAAATATAATATGATAAATATTGCAAGCTGTTAGACAAATACACAAAGCCAAATCGTATAGCGTATCAGATTTAATTGACTTTGATTTGTGGGTGCGGGGGGGGGGGGTACTCTGTCTCAAGACTCTTTGCTTCTATCAGAGATGTAAAAGTTTAGTGGACGGTTTCTTTTGTAACCGGGGAGGGTCGATGTGGTGGAAACGTGTGGGAAAGTGCACGATGAGTGCACTATGGTGGACTTTTTGAGTTTAAAGGAGGTGCAATTGATAGACTGCAGGAAGGAATCAATTTAGATACTTAGATACCTAGGTATAGGTACCAATCCACTAAATTATATAGGTACCCATAACACGCATATTGTGTAAGAGATAGTAACCAATGTTTTCGAACAAAGACCCGCGCGACACTCCTAGGGCGACAATATAATATATATATATATATATATATATATGGATAATATAGGTAGGTACCTAGGTTCGATCCGTTTCGAAGTCTCGTAACTCACGAGGACGCGTATAGTCTCCCGCAGTATTTATATAATAAATAAATATAAAACACGACTGGGACGCAATATCGGTTTTACAATTTTATTCGGCGATTTTACGACCTACCTATTAAGAGAACTATCGGAATAATAATAATGTATACGGTGAAATCCAGGATGTTTGCGCGTATATATACCTACAACCTATATACTATCCGTGTGCGTTTTACACGACAAACTATTGTTTGCTGGGTATTATATATTGTATACTATTATAGTGTCATGGTCGTTACTCGCACGTGATTGCGTTTATATACATATATATATATATATATATTAATAATAACATAATATTATGTTCGTGGATTTTGTTTTTGGAGAAAACCCCTTTATCGTGCACTGTGCCTTTCGTTCATTAACCGTCGCATTGTGCCGACGGCATAATATTTGGACGGTACGACATAATATGGACGAAAAAATTTTGAAATCTGTAGGTACCGACGTAGTATACAGGATGCTGTGATGCTGTACCGCAGCCGTAGCGGATTTAACGAGTGAGACACAGTGGCGTAGCGAAGTCATTTTTTTTTTTTTTTTTTTTCTAGGGTGGGGGATAGTGTCTTAACTTGACCGACTGTTTGAACTTTTTGTACGAGCAAAAAAAAAAGATCATCAATTTTTTTACTCTTTTGAACCTTACACTGATTTGGCCGACTGAAGGAACTTTGGGAGGGGGGAGAATTGCCCTTCCCTCCCCCGTTACTTACGCCCCTGACATCGTGGCGACGTTTTTCTATCGATTTTTCGAGTTTAATAACCGATTTTTTGAGAGCGCCTTGTCCTTGGCCCATATCTACATAATAGGATAAAAGGAAATTAGTCAGTTCAAAAATATTGATAAAAAAATTTTAACTTTTGGATGTTTTTTTTTAGTTTTTTTTCCGCCCCGAATATGGTGTTTTTGTACATATTTCCTTTTACCCGCACACCGTCCACGTGGTCTCTAAATGGCGCCGAAACCACCCTTTACTTATGTAACTCGGTAGCTTCCAGTAGTTATCAGTAACTCACTTACAACAGCTGGTACTTACCTTATTTATTTACAATATTTTTATTTCGTGATTATCTCAATTTGCCCCTCTTCTCTCTTAAATGAGCTTCAAATCCATACCTGAATAATTGCAGTCGTTGTGAGTAGGTATATGCAAGTGTACAATAAATAATAATTGGCCTGGCAATATTATATATTGTTCGTATGGTTGACATTTCATAAGATAGCGCTGTTATAATAATAATTATTATCACTCGTATATAGATACCATAATATTAATGTTTACACGAAAAAGTGGAAAAACTTGAATTGTATACCTACACTGTGTAATAATTAACCTCGAGTCTTCCAAATGAATGTATAGTTCACATTATGAATCGAATGCACGTGTCCGAGATATTATCAAAATGATTTATTTCTATGGCACAAAAGTTAATAATATTCTATGTAAAGTGTAAACACGTATATTTAGAGTATTGATTTATATAGCACTATCTAATGTCCATATTCACATTATATTAATTGTCTCCGATCAACAATACACCTCCAGCTCAACTAGGTACTAAGTTCTTATCTAATATGATATCATTTGATTTAATAGAATTTAATGTATTATACCAAATGGTTATTTGCCATACGTTGTTTTTTATACTAATTAATACATTGCCAATTTAAATGGCAAAAATACCTAAATAATATTTTAAATATTAATACATTTTTTTCAAAATTCATTTTTACCACACAATAGAACGGTGCAAAATTGCGTGACACCGAGCATAATATAAGACACTTCGTTATTACCTATATATATTATAACTGGTTAAATTTTAAATAAATTACTATTGAATATGAAAACATTTTAGAAAAATCCAATTCTGTAGAATCAAAAAAACGCACGTTTTAATATTAATGTATCCACGAGCATCCTCTGCGAGAGAAACGAGGTGAAGATGCACTTCTTTCCCCCCCCCCCACTCGAAAAATTATCTGTTAAAACATTAATTTTTACTTACTTTTCGAAAAATGTATACTTGCTCTACTATTCTCAACACGGATTAATATTTTATTAGGTTAGGTTGATTTTTTTTTGGTTTTTACTAGTGAAATATTTATTTTACTTTTAGTCCTACGCGGTTCAAAAATCTCCTATTTTTATAATATGTATTACGAATATTGCGTAGATTTGTAAAATATGACTTACATTTGATTTTATACAAATCATATTTTTGTGCCAATATAAAACACAATCGACGGTCTAATCGAAATAATATAACGGTATTGTTTGAACAGTAATTAAAAAAAAAACCATATTAAACGTATATTATATGTGTATAATATCGGTTAAATTATTCGTTATTTATCTCTTTGTGTAATTTTACAACTATCCAGTGAACACGGTTTTGCGCGCAGAGCGAATTTGACGTAACGCTTATAACCGTATACATATTATAATATTATCGCATATATGTATCATAATAATTTATAATATACGGTCGTCATCATCATCATCATTATCATCATAATATTATTATCACAGTCCGGTGTCCGCGATGATTCCTTTTCGAAAATTTCACTTCCTGCGATCCGCAAAAATGAACGATTACAATAATAATAATAATAATAATAATCATAATAACAACCGGATGCCATATACCTGCAGCTAGCCATATCGTACACGAATATATGCACGTGTGACGTGGAACCATTTAATTAACTGTATAATAATAATATTATATATTATAACGTTTTTCGTTTTGCGTAGGTATGCATAAATATATATTATATAGCATTATAATATTTTTGTCCGATTTTTTTCTCCTTTTTTTTTTTTTTGGAAAGCGTACTCCCGATCTCTGTGTGATAACGAGACGTGATAATATGCGAAACAACGGCATATCGCGCGCAACAATCTAGTCGAGTGGGTGGAAGACGCATAATCATTGCGGGAAACGGTATACCCCGGGTACATCATGGGCTGGCGGAGAAACGGTCGTGCGTGAAGTCAAGATCCGTCGGCCATGTTTTCACTTAAAATAATCTTTGATTGAACTCCGAATAATAATAATAATGTAAAAAAAGACTCGACAGAGGACATGCACGGTTTCGCCTATTATAATAGATAGGGCCGCTGCTCAAGTGTTTTTGTTGATTTTTTTCACAAAAATAAAGCACGTGGTGTATTTTGATAAAATCATACCGATATAAACTACGTTTAGTATGTACAGTGTTGCAGTATCCCATAGTAGACCTTCTTTGAAGTATAGTTAGTCACGATGTCTCAAAATCCCAAATAGTGTCATTAAAAATACAAAATCTTTCAAATTGTTTTTTAGCCCAAAAATGGTAAATAATATGCACCACCTAAAGAATTTATAACGATTTCAATACACTCTATAAGTATAAGTATGAAAATTTTGGAGCACTCGTTCTTTCCATAATAATAAATTACCATTGGCATAATATGGACTATGCTTCGAGTCAAAATCCAAAAACACTCCGATAATATAATATGATAAGCAAAAATTAATTTTCACGTAATTGGCTCATTTGTTCATGATTATACAATATACTAGTGGTAATTAATCCTGTTATCAAATTTCTGTTTAAAATTTAATGATCAGAATATTAATTACGGATGTTTATCTTCCATAATACTCATTTTTACATACCTATAATTGGTGTTTAAATATAGAAGCGAGACAAAAGGTGAAATAGTTCATATGTCTATATGATAGGGAAGCAGGGATCCAGGATGTGTAATTGGGGGGAGGGCATCAAATATCAATAAATATATCAGAGTTAGAAGTCAGCAAACATTTTTAGCAGCCCTAATAGTCCTAAATCACATTCAAGAAAAGGAAATAAACATAAAAAAAAAAGCTCTTTTATATAAATTTCACCACAAAAATTTCCAGAAATTCACTCTTTAAAAACAATAAATAATCAGAAAAAAGTCTTTCGTTTTTCCCACAAAATCTCAAATTCAAAATCAAAAAGTTAATTGACACCATAGCTTCCATTGCTACCGTGGGCCAAGGAATTGTATCTGCGCCTGGTGTAGAATAGATAAAGGGATGGTTATGAATATTGAGATATATGCTGGATGAAATGGATAAAAATAAGAGTAGCTGATACGAATTGCGTGCTGCAGGGAATAAATATTAAATACAAAGACGAAGATTCTTAATAAAATATTGGGATTACAGGATCCCGTTGTTCTGTGCGCAAGCCCATGCACTGTAGTTATTTTATTGTAATATATTGTCAATCGAATTGAATAATATTTGCGCCAAGTAGGTAATTGCGTAATAAATTATTTTAAATTGTATTTATATATAATGATGACGATCTTTTGTTCAAAACGTGTTCGAATAAACGTTACGAGTTTAACCAACGTTTCGTTATATTTTTAAGGTAAAAAAATTTAGAATTTAAAATTTGCTTTTTGTAATTTCTAGGTATATAGGTACATATTATAATGAATAATAACAGCAGCGTTCGTTGCGTACAGGTGAAAAATTCAGCGGTTTAAAATATCCGTTATCGTCGTACCTATATATATATATATATATATACCTATATATTATTAAAACACGTTGTAATTTGTGGTTAATGTTTTCAAAATCTGTTTTCGCGTGCGAGGAAAAAAAACATAACAAAAGTACCTATATTATAATACCTATCTAATTTTCACGAAAACCAGACGCGCGCCGCACATGTGTTGCGTCGCGCCGATAAAATACATTCTCAGTCCTATCTCTATCTCTCCAGGCCTGCTGTCAATCAATTTACATGTTCTTCGTCATAACTGTATCAGTATAATATACGAGTACACTCTATATAATAGCTCACCCGACGAACACGTGTATTGTGGGCGTTACATTTGCACGCTATATAACATATATATTATATACAAAATTGTCCGCCGAAGTGTAAATTATAGATCAGATTGAATTCATTTTGGTGTATGTATACTGTGCATTATACTGTATTACGAGAACCTATAAGCAAATATCCTATATAGAGTAGTAAAATATATCCAAATTATGCTCATATATTATCTTTTTGCAGTAAAATATAAAGTCAATAGTGCCTATTGTCATATTGTGCGACAGGGTCGTCCCGAAGAAAAATTTTTGGACGATGTGAAAATTAAAAAAAAATTATATACCACTTCTCTAGTTTGCCGACGTAATGAAATTCTAAAATACTTCATAAACATAAGCGAAAAAAAAAAAAGACATCGACTTTCTCTACTATTTACTGTCGAGTGAACTTAAATTTGCCGACTGAACTTAATTTTGCCGACGGCTTTCCAAAATGGGGGGGGGGGTGAGGCACCCCCTCCCACAGGACGGCCCAGTTGTGGGTGAGCCGGTTAGATATAATACCCCAAAAAATATTGGCTAATTAAAATATACAAAAGGGATTTCCTTTGATGGTGGTACAAATCGAGTATTTTGGATTGTTATTATAAATTAAATAATTGTACGTTAACCGTGGACTCGTAAAAAACGCCCGACGAGGAAGGATAATGCCCATATTTATTTGAAAAATTTAAATAATCACTTTTACAATGGAAGAAGACGAATAATGGAACGGGGGAATAATATATGCGCAGAGTTGAGTGGGTTTGTTTAATTAATAATTACTAATGAGGAATGATTTAAAAAAAATATATATGCTTTTCGTAAATAATTTCCGTTTAAAAAATAATTGAATTATAATTTATACCTATATATTAAAACGAATCTAAAAATAAAAATAAAAATAAATAAATGCCATTTTTATATTTACCATAATGAATTTAATCCTATATAATATAATATATTTACACGCTTAAAAAATTTGATTCATTGTTTTCCACTATAGAAGAAGTATATTGAAGAAATATACGAATATTGCGTACGTGTATTTATTTTTTATTTTTTATTTTTTTTTTTTGCGCTAGATCGTCTATTATTATAATATGTTTAATCAATACGTCATGTAAAAAAAAGTATGTGGTCGCACGATTTTTTTTCATTGTCAATATTTGTATATTATGCCGCGTAAAAGCATAAATTAATAGTTTGGTTACCGTGAACCACGATTATAATACCTATGTATCTATACTATAAAAAGAGTATGGACAAAAAATGTAAAAAACGCAAAGTCAACGAATATTAGAGTTACATATATTATTTTGTATGTTTAATATTAATCATGTACGAATATTTTATTTGCAGTTTGTTCAAAAAGTATACCTAATGTATTCATCCTATATATTATTTATTTATTAACTTTCTGGAAGTACACACTTACGGAAAAATTCACACGATTCGAATTTCATTCGAATTTTATGTAATTCTAAAATGTAGGTATTTTTTATTAAAACGCTGTAATAAAGTGGTGATATCTTTCGACAATACATACGTATTACGCGGGAAAAATATTTCGTGTCCGTTTAAATTTTGTATAAACATCGTTATGGAATTTGAATGTGATGCGTATATGAGAATGCTATTCGAAAATTTAATTCTATATTATATCATTTAATCATAATAATAATAATATAATACTCGTGTAATTCGCGAAAATTACGTTGTGATAACATAGAATTTCCGTTACCCAAGTCACGTAGTCTTGGACGTACAGTAATATTATTTCGAATATATTTTAATTTCCCTAGGTATACTTTTCGGTGTTAGTTTGTTTTACAAAAGCGGAACGTTTTTTCACGCCGAGCGACCTATATTACAGTATGCATGCCTAGATAGTGGATATATATTGTTATAGTCGAATCGAAAATCAACCTCGTATTCGCTCTTTATATTATATATATTTTATATATAAGGAAAAAAGATAAGGTAACACTTAAAAGTCAACACTTAAAAGTCGGTCGATCGATCGGCTTAATTCAATAGCCGGAGAAAATTAAACATCGACCATAATATAATATATTGCGAATTAACGTCCGGCGTCGGAAGGTCACCGCTTAAAAGCGTTATTATTTTCGGACCGCAACCGTGCCAACAATTATTATTATTATACGAGTTTGGTCGACTATTACCGGGTATAATATATAATGTACCTAACCAGCTGCAGTAACCAACTTATATACCTATACCTAACTTATACGTATACCGTAGACGATCGTTATTCTCGGACGTGTAATAATAATATAGTAACAAATGGTTAGATTAAAATATACTTGCACGTGGACGCGATGGCGCGCCCGCCTTTTATCGCCGTCTTCTTCGATCGGTCGCCCAGAGATTTATCCTTTTTGCGTGCGGAAACACCGTCATCGTCATCGGGCGTCGGAATACGTATCACCATGCTGTAAACGTATGCAAAGGAAAACGGACGTCGTCGATTTTATCGGATAAAATATTATTCGTTCGTTAATTCAATTTTTCTTTTTTTTTCTGGTACCTATCTATATTATACTCTGTTCATGATCAATTAAATTATTTCATTAATTCTAATCACGAACCGATTGCGAGTATATTGAATTTACCCAATAATAAGATAAAAAATATAAGTTCCTATTTTCGTCTTATATTGAACGTTTTTTTTTTTTTTTTCATTATTAATACACGTTTTCAGTACCATAATTTTGTTTTATACCAATATCCAAGGGCGCCGGCAAATTTTTTTTGTTGGTATTGCACATTTGACTCGTTTACTTTAATATTACCATTAATTATAAATGATAATATAAACTATACCTACCCAATGTAGATTATATTATTATTTATAATCACACATAGGATAATATAGTATTAATAGTAGGTACCTATGTACAACAATTGGGAACGAAGATGGAAAAACTTTAACGGTACAAAAATGTCAGCACTACATTTTGTTAAAATTCGATAAACTTAATTTACTGTGCTTGGTACTATGTGCGCGGGAACCAATTCAGTATCGATCAATCAACTGCATCCTGCATGCAGCGTTTAAATGGTTCTGTCCGAATCGCATGCAGTGTTTAAAGTTAATGTGTATAATAAAGTTCAATGTGACGTACCTATATATTATAGAAATGCGAAGTTTAGATTTAAACAAAGGACGTCGAGAAATAGTTGAAAAGGAAGAATTAATAATAAGCGCGATTAGTTATGTCACAATAGGAAAAAAAACAATTTCAAGATTTGAGTTTGTTAAGAAGATGCGGCGATTACTGTTTTACCGAAAACGAAATATTGATTTTATGTAAATGTAAATATAATTGATGTAATGTGACGTCATTTAAAAATTAAAACATTTTACGCGCTATTACAATTATTAAAGTTACTCAGTTAAGTTAAAAAAAAAAAACAAAACAAAAACATTTATCTATTTACACTTGTACCTGTGTATAAAATCGATTACGCTTAACCATAAAAACGTCACTCTCGAAACATGTCCCTGCGGACTCCCGGGAAACAGAATACAGGTAACATAATATTATATTATAAACCCAACGTCGGCGCACCGTCGTGGCCATGGCCGGGTACTTTTTCGGTGACCTTGGTTAAAACCGAAACCGAAGCATCGTGTCGACGCCAATACCGCGTGTACCACAATGGCGCCCGCTAACAGAAAACAACAACGCGCGCGGCTCCGCCGCCGCCGTCGATATTGCGACAACATACGTACGACCTATGTGTATAATATACAATATATATATTATATATATGTATAAAAGTACCCATGGAACGTGTAAAGAAGGTTTTTATCATTATTGTTATGTTATTATATTTTATTTTTCGTTAACCTATTGTAATAACTTCACCTGTTCCCCTCCCACTCGCCCGCCGACCCGCGCGCGGTGCACAATGCTCTCCGCCGTACATGCGGTATACGGAGCGCGCGACATTTTTCGACAAATGCGTTATACACTGTCGCCCAATGTCTTATACTCGTGTGTATGGACGCGAAAAATATAATATAATATATATATATATAATAAACGGGCTCACAAACACATAGGTAGCTATGGGTACTTATGAAGTAATAGGTAATCGAAATAATAATATACCGAGGAAAAGCGTGAAAAACGAAAACGCATTCCGATCGTTGTCTCCTGTGCGTATGTACAGGGTGTATCACCAGTGCGTCATATAATATACGTATACATTCACAGCAGTGACGACGAATAAATAATAATAATAACGGACATTCTTATTTTGATTTTTCCCGTTTGGGTAAGATGTTTTTACATTTCTTACGTTTCTACAGTGCGTTTCGGGAAACTATAGCGACTCGACCGTGTGCCATGTCCCGCGGACTATTTTCGGTAGTGCTGCTACCGCATATAGGTAGATTATAATATGAATACAGAGATAGATCACTGGCGATGTAAACGAAAACGATGACGTACGGTCATATTTGGCCACTGATAACTCCACAGGAATCAGTGTGACCACGATGTATGTATATACCATACATTTCAACTTAAATTCCCGCGAGACAAACTGACGTCTGTGTTGTTTTATTATTATCTATTATGACGACGTTAAAAATTATGAATTATTTATACAATAATATTGTATATTAGCAAAATAATGTATATAGTTGTACGACTTGTACGTGACTACACTGATAACTGTGGAGCCTATCAGAATACGGTATTTGACGATCTATTGTTATCGGTCCGAGTGATCTATCTGTATTCATATAATCTATGGTGCTACCATATGGATTAAGTGTACACGAAATATATAGTTAACCCACCGCCCATGTCAATAGTAGAAATAAAAACTAATATAAATTGACTATAGTTAGCAACATTACTACGTAAACTTGTATGTACGAAATTGCGCGGAAAATTGTATACGCTCGAAATGCTTGATTATCATTGGCTATGTTCTCCGGTCATCATTGGAGTGTGCTCATTTACTTATCATATTTTATACTCGTGATTTGGAGATACCCTCGAAATACCGAGTATAATCCACGGGGCACCACGTCACAGCCATGTCGCTAGTTTCGTGAAATGCACTGTAGCCAAGTATATACTATTTCATATTTTAATTGAAATTATTATATTATATTAATAGAATATTTTCGATTTATAATAATAATAATAATAATAATAATAATTTGCTACAGCAATATAATGTAAAGTAACTTAATAACGGTTCCGTGTACTTTTGATATTGTAAAGTAAAGTGTTACTCCTTAATTTTCGTTCAAAAGTTGTGAATGCAATTCTATACGTATTTGCCTCTTGATTTGGATTCTCTATATTATTATAAAAAATTTGGCATTTGAATCATTTTTTAATTTAACCTAGAGAGACAATCTATTCAAATTTCAAACTCTTGATTTTTTCTCTAAAAATTCACAGAATCAAAATCCAAAGTCAAATGTGTGCGGCGGATTCTTACTTGAAGTTGAAGTTACGTATTTCCCGAACCAAGTTTTAAAAAATGTTATGAAATAGAATAACAAAAATATCTCATTTTACGACCGTGTATATACGTTTAGGACTCTGGAACAACTTTGATGGTGCATTCATACACCCTATATATTATATTATACCAAATACTTTTACGTATATATATATATATATATATATATATATATATATATATGTATATAATATGTATATAGTAAACTATATGCATTATATTCTAGTGTGTATGACGTACGCACTTCGGAAAGTAAAATCTCGGACCGACTCGCCACAGTGTATAATATATAATATATATATATACACACATCATTATACACGTACTCTCCCGTGTACCGCGTGCGTCGATCAAGGCCAATGTTCGAGTGAAAACTCCATGTAATAACATATTATAACGTCCTGATTAATGATGAACGATGATGGAATTATTATAATATTATTATAGTAGTACCTATATAGAATACAATACGAAACCGACTGACTACAATCGGAGCCCACGGGCTGTATGAGACCTATGCTAATATAAATATTTCAAATATTATGTGAATAATAGCATCATACATTATATATATATAACGAAACAAGAAAATCGCATGACACACACACACACGGATAAGTAAAATAAAATATCTTTCGTAAGACGGTACAAATCCATTATCATACACCCGAAACAACAAAAAATGGAATTGAACGAAAAGTGAAAATGAAAGAAAGCGGTATATAGATAAAAAAAAAAAAATATATATATATATAGGTACCTAAAAGAAAGCCTATATACGTTTAGGAAGTCATTTTCCTCGGACGACATGGAATTGGTGAAGGACTATATTATTAATTGAATATACGAACAAGGACAGAAAGGTAAAAATACATATATATTCATTATGGACTTTAGACGACGTACATTTTCACCGGCCCGAGTGAAATAGAAACCGGCCTAAGGATAGGAGGATGATGACGATCGACATTACAGACGAAGCCAATATTCAAGTCGTCGTCTGTTGGAAGACGAAATAAATACGTAGACGGGTCTAAAATTATGTTATGTACTTACACGGTCTACGACACACTTTTGTGCGGCACGGAAAACAAAGTATGTCATAATATAACAAAAGTATATTGTACACTGTAGTAGGTACAAAATTTGAAAGTGTGTGTATAGTAGTGTACTCTATATAAGCCATATGTTATAAATGTTATAATTGTGTACCCGGGCGGCGCAAAATTAATTTTTATATAATTATATTTGAAAAGGTGCCTTTTTCGAATAAAACGTGTAGTACGAAAACGCACTGACGTGAAGCTGACCATAATACGAAACTATAATAACGATATTATCATATGATAATATATGATTTGATATAATCTCGGATAAAAAACATAAAGTCGTTATGGTATAATCGCACGGCGTGTAATAAATCATCTATAAAGACTCGAGTCTCTAAAAAAAAAAAAAAATGTGGCGTGTAAAAAATGCGCTTGGCCCTCGGTAGAAGGGTTTGTTTTGTATGGTACGTTCGTGCGTGGCGGCTTCATTAATCAGAAGGGATTTCGGCGGCGGTCGCGACAAATCAAGTAAATCACGTTCTACACGACGATAACCTTGCGCGCGCGACACTACCGTCCTCCCAGTAATAATAATAATAATAATAATAATAGGTATAATATTTATTTATATTTACTCGTGTGCTTTTACATACTATTATTCATTCGACTGTAATATCTGCTTATCAAGCCACCGTTGTTGTACACCATTACACGCATGCACCACTGAGATATTCGTTTTTTTTTTTTTTTTTGAAAAAAATAATTTATAATAATATAACTGCAGTACAAAGTATCGACTTTAATTTCGATTAATATTTGTGAAAACCCCCCCCTGTCGAATTAATTCGTTATATTATGTGTCTGTCTGTCTGTGTGTGTGTATATACCTATATATTTTAAGGATTAAAACTTAAAATACGTTGTTTTTTTTTAATAAACCGGTTAAGACGTTCGAAAGAAACGCGCGGTTCTATAGCTGATTGAAAAACGGCGTTGATGAATTAATGACTATATACATTGTTCGTATATTTACGCAATGCGTATTCTTATATCTATATAATATTACGTAGACATATGCATATGTTGGAAGTAATTGAAAACAATAGCGTTCAAGGAAAATAATTAACGTAACAAGTGTTGAGTTCGGTTAATATGTCCGGATCAATGAGAATTGGGAATACGCATTGCGCATGTCTAACTACACAACTCTATCCAATTCAAGGTCAAGGATTACAATCAAAAATAACCGAAGAAACCTGTACCTAGGAAAATAAATGTGGAAATTAAAATAATATGGATTGTACAAATTATAGAACGTGATTTATCGTAATTTATAATGCGGACAAGTCGAAAATCCTCGAGGAAATGCTTTTAGTCACATATATTATATTACGCTCAAGAAGAGTTGTGGGCATACCCACTACATATTATAACTTGATATGTAGATACGAGTTATTTTCAAAATATAAATATTTTTTTTAGTCGATTTTAATAATCGATTGTTATTAATGATATACGCATAATATGATTACACAGTATATTTATTTAATTTTCAATTTATTCACGCTAGTAATTATAATCGTATAATATATAAATTGACTAAAATAATTAATTACGTAAGCGTATATATATATATATAAGACAAATAAAATACTTCTATAAAATTACATTATCATTTTCAAATTTATGTCAATTTCGATTACCCATATCACGTTTTTACTTCAAAATTTTTAAAATCGTTAATATTTCGCTTTTTTTTGCCCTTCTCAATTGTGTAATCTTCGAATGGAATAAAAGGAAAAAAAAAAGGCCCGATTCGGCCTTGGTCGTCGTTTACACGGACCCGCAGCTGGTGCGACTTTGTCGGTCACCATCGCTCATAATAGGTAATAATATATTGTGTATAGACGTCGATATCCGGCCAGGTAAATTTACTTCGAAACGTCGGAAGAACCGTATACCATAAACTGTAAGGACACGCGGGGTCAAGTTCAACGGAGCGTTCTGCGAGGTGGAATCGCGCATAATATATTTTTATTTTTATTTTTTACTTTTCCATACTACGCGTATACAACACGACATCCCGACACGTCCTTTAAGGTCGACAACACCGTGTAATTTTCGCGTCCTGTGTATATAATATCATAAGACATTACGCATTTACAACGACGCCGTTTTCCCGTCTCTCTTCTCGGGACCCGTAGAAATCAAAAAACCGTCTCCGCGGGTCGTCGTCGTCGTCATCAACGAAATTAATTTACGGAAACTGCAGTACCAGCGGCTATAAACGCGTACAAAAAAACGTAATCGCGCAAACTGCGAGCAACGGTATATTATTATAAACCGTTAGTGATAAGGAAGGATAGACTTGCCGTCTTACCTGCGCACATCAGATAATAATATTACAAGTATAGTATACTGGATAATTATAATAATTACTCCGGGTATAGTCCCCTGCTGATATAGAACTATATTTCGTGTGTGTTTTTGCAAACATTATACATGTTCTAGTCGTTGGACACGGTGCTTATCTGTCTGGAAATTCGTTTCATGCTTTGTGGAATTTTTAAAATAAAAATACAAAAATTGTTGGCGTACGTAAATTCATTTTTTGTATATACACCATTGCGTTTTTAACACTACCTATATATATATATTTTTTATTACCTAGAGCCAAAAATAATGATAACATATAATAACGACGATATTATTTACGAGACTAAAACCCGAACTAATTTATGTTGGTTTTTTCGCCGAATTAAAATGTTATATACATATTATATATTTTACATAATATACAAATTATCTATTCATATATGCACATGAATATATATTTTTGTTGATTGGTATATTTGATCCGTTCATGTCGTATAATAACGTATTTATGGCCTATTGCAGTATATACTTTATAGTGCAGTATAGTTTTTTCCTACATATACGCGTATTACAATACTGCAGCTGTATAAATACTGCTTCGTATAGCACAAACTAAACAAAAAAAAAAAATAATAATAATAATAATAATTCGAACATGTTATGAATTACTTTTTGAAAACGTTATATTGAAAAATACAACGGAAAGACTAATATGCTATACTGGAGCACAATATGCACGGTTTTTTTTTTTCACCGTAAACCGGCGAATTAAGGACCGTCAGCAATATAGTATATGCGGAAAGTTTGTATACACGTTTTTTTTTTTTTTTTTTTTTTACATCCCAGCATACTATATTATGTTATATCACGTATAAATTACATATATTATATTGTATTCGTAAAAGTAGTGGTTTTTAATAAACTTTCTTTACGAGATTTTCATAAAAAAAAAAATATACATATGTATCATTTTAAACATCATATATTATGGTATATTAACCAGATAAATCTACCGGTGGAAAGTCATACGTTTGACGGAATAAACGTAGGTAAATATAATAAAATATACTCCGTTGTTGTCGAATAATGTTTCCTAGACGAGCGAGCACGCGTAATTTTTAATAGCTCATATTTTACTTACATATTTTTAATTAAACGATATTTTATAGAACTTCCTCGTGTGATTTCCGCGTATAAAAAAAAAAACGCAAATGTCTCTGTTCACTCTCGATAAACGAACAGATTGATGATTTGTATATTTATATATATAGGGTTTACTATATAAGTGAGGGTCGTATTCGCTTAAAAAATAAAAAAGGAGTTCTAGCCCCACGTATAATTTTTTTTCAAAATCTACTATACAATTCTATTTTCAAAGCGAAAAACGAGTGAAAAAGTGTAAACGTTTTACACATCGCAGATTGAATCTTAAAAACCTTTTTCTTAAACAATTTCAAAATAACTCGATATAATGATAATAATAATAGAACCCTTCCTTTATAAGCCATCAAATACAATATATACATTATAATATATATGTATTCCTGCGAATATGTATAGGGTATGGAGGACGACGACGCGCGACGTAATCATAAACCGTTTCAGGCGTTCACCCGTGCACACAGCGATGCATTATGTATTTGGTTCGAAGTAATTTGTATAATGTCGAAAACTTTTTCATTGCATTATGGTGACATTGTATAGGTACCGTATATTATATATTATTATTATTATAAAACGCGTTGCATTACCGACCAAAGTGCGTATTTGTTTTTGTTTTTTTTTTTTTTTTTTTGTTGCGATTTGTCACTTCAATTTTAAAAAGTAATAGCGTGCGCGGATTCAGCTTTTGCCGGCGATTTCTCGTTTACCGAGTATTCGCACTCGCGACACACCGCATCCATCGAACCACCCGCGCCTCCCGCGCGGTCTTCGCGCGAAAGCCACCCGACCGGAAAACCACATTACTTAAAACTGTTTGCGTCGTAAAAATGGAAATATACATTATGAGGTTACATTATGTTGTAACAACAACGACGACGCTGTGTTTGTCAAATTACGCTATCACAGTTCACTTTCTGCAACAAGTGCGTGCAGCCCTGTATAACATTATAACGTATACCGTTGGTATTTTTTTTATTTTCGTTAAGAATTTCCCACTTGCACGTTCTGCGACCACTGACAGTGGGGTCACGACGAGGTCGTCGTTATTGGTATTTTTAGTGTAATTTAAATTTTTACCAACGCAAGGCGTTCGTTTAACGATTAAAATTCCGAAATCTCTCGACTACAACAATAATTATTGTTTTTTTTTTTTTTTTTTCTCGACGAACGTTTAAAATTTAAATGTAAAATGCATTATGTAATTATTATTAATGTAAGTATTAATTTTGCTCGAGAACGTTATCGTCGAGATTATCTTTTTTACTAGCGACGAATGCACACCACCCTTTGCAACCACTGCGGCAGCGGTCCGTATACACAAATAATGTTTAATCGTCCGTGAGTATCTGCAGCAGTGCCTATACTACCACCGCGCATTGATCATTTCGCATCTGCAGTGGTGGAGGAGAAGTGGCCATAAAAAGACAAACAAAACACCGTGTCCGAAACCGTATCGATTTTGCATCGTCTTCTCCGTCTCACAAAGGGATACCGAGTACAATATACATTCGCATTATTATTATTATTATTATATATAAACTTTAATATGAAAATTAACCGTATACGAAATAAAAGGGGGACGGCGACATGGACTGCGGATAGGCACAGACGCACAACTGTGCGTCGCGTTTAGAACCCATTTCGGTATTGATACGTTCCGCGCGTTCGAATATTATATATATATTATTTTGGTTTTATATATATATTGTTTCGGGCCATAAAATTATACCGGAAACACGGTACAACAAGGTTGAAAATCCGCCGACGTATTTCTTCGGTGGTAGATAAACTATTATGTGGACTTGGATATCGCCATCTACCTATACGAGGCAATCGGGCAAACCTTTCCCTGCCGTTCGTTTTTTTTTTTTTTTTTTTTTTTTTTTTTGCCGCGTGTTATCTCTCGTCGTCCGCCGCAGAGGTGGAGGAATCCGTTTCTATGGACCATCCGGTTTCAAGACCGCGACAGCCAACGGAAAATCGAAAAACGAGTTAATTGCGCTAAAATATCTCCTCCCTTTTATCGAATCGATTATCGTTCGGAATAACGCGGTAAAATGTTTGACGAACAGAAGAAATTCGACGGATATCGCAGGAATAATGGACGGCTGCAAACGGGACGTTTCGTTTTGACGTGTCTCCACAGACAGTGGTGGACTGTACGAGGAGGTGACACTATACTATGTATATCTGCGCCGCCTCGCCTCGAAAACCGATACGCGCATTCGCGTCGTCAGGGTGAAAAAAGAACCCTACGGTATATATATATATATATACTATTGCAGTATGTTAATCGTTTCCGGTAAACTCCGCCGAACGGAAAGAATATTAATATTATATTACTCGGTAATGATTGTATAAATTGAAACAATACACTACGTATATAGGTGCATTGAAAACTTTCTGTATGGGGATTTTATGGGGTGAGCATAATTTACTGGAACGGACATATTATGGAATCGAATAATCAAACAATATTTGGAAAAATCGTTATTGGAAAATCTTGTACCTGAATTATAATTGATTGAAATATAGACAGACAATTGTTGGAAAGACAATACTTTGAACGGACATTTATTGAAATTCTATTATTCTATAAGAAATTTATAAAAAAAAAATTGATTCGTCGGTAATTTAAAACTCGTATTTTACTTTGAATCACTAATGATCATGCTAACGAGTAATGATATTTTGAATAAAAAAGGTAGTTGTGATAAAATGTGACATACAGTCGGCGGGTACACCGTGTAACGACAAACGTGCTCATGTCAATATTAACCTCTAATCATGCACAGATAGTAGATACTATAAACCTATTCCATGAAATGTCTGTTCCAATAAATATTTCCAGTACAATAGGTATAGCCGTCCATTTTATGGATATTTTGGACTGTCTTTAGATTCCAGAACTATGCTCGGCCCCCGTACAAACTTCGCGGGCGGGAAACGGCCGGAAACGAATCCGAGATGGAATTCGAGGAAAAATGAAAGAAAAAAAAAAAAAAATGTTTGACCGGAATTAACGTCCGTTTTGAACGGATCCCGTGTAAAGGACGCTTTTTTTTACGGCTAGCCGACGGCGCATAACGAACGGTCCTCCTTATAATCCATATATACCACTTAACGACACGCTCGGCCATATTGTAATATATATAATATATATATATAGAGAGAGAGAGAGATAGAGAAACATCGTACATATACACAATACTGTTCGTACATATTATTTTATATACATAATATTATAATATATAATATTATACATTAATATTATGTGGTAAAGTGTTCGGAGGGGAAAAAGCCGTCGTCGTCGGCGATCATTAATTACGGGGGCCGACGAAGGATTTTCGGGCGCCCAAATAATTAAAGTTAACGAACCCCGCCGCCACCACCGCCGGCGCGCCACACCCGGTCGTCGTCATTCGGCCGTTCCACGTGCCTCCGACGACGTACTGCCGCAGCAGCGCGTATTGTCGTGACCGCCGCCGCCGTCGCCATCCGCACAGGCGGCCGTAAATCGTCGGGTTCGCCAAATCGAATCGATTGATTCCCGTTCGTTAAACGATGGCTACAGCCGGAGGATACCCGACATCTCCTCCACTGGATAGCGACGCGCTCATACGAAAATGAAGGATCTGTAATACGAAAACGTGTCAAAAAAATAACGAACAAATTAAGTGTATATTCAATAATATTCTTCTTGTTGGTCGGCGGTCGATGGAAAATTAATGAACCGATAAAGTTGAAAATTCACGATAAGCGCGCATAATATAATAATTAATGTCGGTCGAACAGTCAAAAGCTTCTAAAAACGATGATATTATATGGTTTTTGAAAAAGTCACAATTATTTTGTTTTTTTGTTTTTTTTTTTTTTTTGTACTGTTTTTACCAATTTCAAAGTGTCAATTGTTGTCCCCGGATGCTGACATTGTACGACGGTTCATATTTTAAAGTTGACGTTATATCACTCGCACAATCTGTTTATATAACTTATCCAACACAATATTACGCGTTGGTTTGCTGGACAAATGTCGGCACCCCCCGTGTACAACTTTGAACTTTGCAATGTCAAACTCACAGCTAGCATTACAATTTAATTAAAACCTTACAAAAACTGTCTAAAACAATAAATATGTAAATATAGACTTGTTGAAGCCTCCATTTTTAAGTTGGCCAACTTTGAAAATCGTAATACCATAAGCTCCAAGTGCAAATAATATATGTACTCGGAATTATAAATATGTAATTTTGGCGTTAACTTGTAAATTCAATAACTATTATATCTGGCTTAATCGTGTATTTGATTTATTTATTTATATATATATTATATATATAAATATAATATATATATTGACGCTTGACGACAGTTACAAGTAACACGTTACAGTGAACACAAACGATAACAATAAATAATTTATAATGTATGAAACACTGTATATTTCACCTTATTATATTTGAAAACGGTTAAAACAAAATCCGACGAGTCAAAAGTTCACGTGGTTTAATTTATATTGTATATAAATAAATGTCCAACAGGTCGGCAGTACACATTGTTGAATAGATTTTCTAACGGCTTATTGAATTAACGTAGTGTGATGCTGGGTTAGAATTTGGCATTATGAAGTTCAAAGTTGAATAAATTAAACAGGGCGTACCAACGTCCAAAATATCCGACGACGAGACCATTGTCCGATACTTATACGGTATTATAGTTATTGTGAGGTCTTCTTAATATTGAACTTCAATGCGCAAAATACACGAGTATTACAAGATTAAAAGTCAGACGAGTTAAAAAAAAAAGGGGGGGGGGTTCAAGACTTCCCCAACAAGTCATTAACTACGTATACATATATAATATTATATTGTCGGATTATAGTTTTGAAAAGTTCTGCTAACATTGTTATGAGGCTAACTTGTATATACGAGATGAAAACCGACGGGTCAAAATGACGCATCAATATTTTATTTGTATTCGTCGAACCTCAAGTATACGATAATAATAATAATAATAATACTATCACAACTGCCCGTGTTCAGCAGTGCAGTTCTGTGGCGTGATGTGATTTTATCTCGGCGGCCCGCCTCGAGGTATACTGCGTGTAATTACTGGCGGACGATACTAATGTATTTTTGACGTTCGTATATCCATCGTGCGGGATCGTGACTGGCCAAATGCAATTCGATTTTGTTATTTTATATGTAATATATCTATATAATATTGCGCGTAATAATCGTTTTTTTCTTCTTCTTATATTATTATATTAACCGTTTGTCGTAATTTTTCGAAGATTTCCTCGCGCGAACGATACGCATGGTGGTTTACTTTTAGCGGTTATAATAATTTATAATATTATAGGTTATGTGGTTAATAATGATATATATATATATATATATGTATGTATGTAGTTGTTGACGGTTGTGGTGGTAATACTGGTACGAGATTATACCGAGGTACACGTCCTAGGACCTAGGTATGTAATATTATAGGTTGGTATATTTTAATATCGTACGCACGTGTCGACTGCTGTGCGTCAGACACAATAATTAAGTAGTAACGTTGAGTGCATATTATTGGATTCCCCGTGTTCAAAGAACGATTGTCGATCCGTATAAACTTGTGTATTGAGACGTACACAATCCGATGTGTGTATTCGTTCGTTGTTTATATGGTAATTTTATTTATCGACCGGTAATCGAACGCGCATTTAATGAACGGCCCGTTTAGATATTATACCATTATCGTGCGTACAAAACGGGAAGAAGGTGGGAAAAACGAGAGCTATCGCGAACGGATTTATCGGAATGAAAATCCTAAACATTCGACGACGGTGATATTAACGAACAACAACTTGATTTTCAAGCCCTTATTTCGTTTCACCTTGGGTCAAATGAAGTACATTTATAATTTGTACGTGTGTTTTATATGATATAATATCATAGGTATACTGTTTAAAATTGTACAGGCCCCGGAGGCCATGTTTTCAACGTGCCTATAGAGACGGGTTTTGGAACGAATTTCAATGGGAAAATACAACGCCAGTGTGGCTGACTGGTGTTGCAGCAGTGGAGAGACCTGAACCTATAACATTATATATATATATATATTATATTATATATAATAATATGTGTGCAGTGTGGCAGGTAGTCAAGCGAGACACAAACCACAGCTATACGGCAGCGTTCATCTTCTCAACACGGTTTTATGATTTTATTCATCGCAAGTCTGGTATATAAAAACAAAAAAAAAAAAAACACAATAGTGACAAAAAAAGAAACTGATGAATTTAAAAAAAAAAAAAAAAAAAAACGTATAAAATCGAATTGGAAAATACTCCCGAAAACATTTTGGACTGATCCCTTTTGCTTTTTTCTTCAATGTTTTATTTATTTATATTCTTCTCCGATATTCTTACATTAGATCAAGTGTACGGTCGTGACATTTTAATGACGGAGCCTTTGTCTACTGCACGGCAGACCTTTCCATACCTTTCCTGCACCTCATCGCTTATAATATAATACTACAAGTCGTATATAGGATGTTTCGCCGGGGAAACATTAAATAAATTCCCTTTAGTTGTTCAAAGACACGACGTGTTTTCGATAAAAAAAAAAAAAAAAAACACATGAATCGGTTGGCAAAAATCGATTTCCTTGTATACATATAATATAGGTAAGCGAATAAAACTATATATAGGAGAACAAATTGTCTTTTCGTACATTCCGCGGGAACCAAAATATCGACCGGATAAAAACGTAGGTATATTATATAATATATATATATATATATATATATTATTTTTTTGAAACGTTCAAACTCTTAGCTGTAGTAAAAAATAGTTCTTATACGACTTATAATATAGTTTATCGTTTTGGTATTCTTTTATTATACTCGTAAAATAAAAATAAAACCAAAAACATTATTATAACCATTTTTTTTCGCATCAATACGCGTGGGTATTGTTTTGAGACGAGAAAAAATAGTAACCATTCAAATAATATTTGAATCGCATGTAAATTTCTTTTTTTTTTTTTTGCTTTCTGGTGGACCGACAAAAAAAAGCGATAAATTAATAAGAAATCGTATATATACACGCCGTATATGAGCACATATTATTATTATTGTATCCAATTGTTTGGACAGCTCAGTTATAAAATATATTATTATAACGAGGCCGTACGTATTGCGAATATTGCAATATCGTGTTCGTTTGATTCCGTCTTGTTGGCGGATTTTTTGCAACAAAATACGTATAAGGTCACTTGTTATGCACTGCAGTATAATATAGACGTCTCGACGAATTTTCGTCAATTTCGAAAAAGTCCCCTCGTCACAAACCGTCCAACCGTAATATTGCCAGGCGATAGGAATTTGCTCTCACGGTAACGAGTCTGTCGTCTGTTTTTCGTCTTCTTCCCCCCTTTAAATAAATATTAAATATAACGCGTATAAAAGAGAAAACATTACTCGGGATGTATATGTAAAAATCCAAACTAAAAACATCGTGCGTACGCATGCATATGAAATATTGCTTGCAATATTTCATTAGTTGGGTCTATAAACAAAATATATTTCATTTGCGTATAATATTGAAGTGTATGAGCTCTGGAAAACGTATATGAAATAATCGAAAACAATTTTTGGACGTCCAGAAATCCAGATTTCACGATGAGCCCCCTATGTATCTATAGATATAGGTATTAGGTACATATTATGTACCTACCTGATCGAATACATTTAGTCAACACTTGCATAATATAATCGTGATGATTATATATCTGGTTAACCAGATCTTTTTCACTTTTCATCATCTAACTTTCACCGTACTGTGAAAAATTTTATTCTCGCAGATTTTACCATAACATAATATCATACTGAATTTCGTAGATATTTTTATAGCCATTTGTGTAGACAGAGAAAAAAATCATTTCTCGTAACGGTGAAAAATAAAACAAATAGGTACATTTATATAAGTATATTCAAGATATAAAGTGTGTTACTGCACTGTTTTATTGTTAAATAAAATATACCTAACTTCCAAATTTTGCGATATAATTTGTACGGTTAAACTAATTTTTTGTTTTGGTATGCTCTACATACGAACTGATATTACACACATATTATAATATAATAGCATAGGTATTAACACATATTATAATATTACATTACTATATATATATATCTACACAAATATTTTACCGTTTTTTTAATTTTTTTTTTTATTAAAAACCGTTTATTTATTTTAACTAATTCAACTGGAATAATCGTAGTAGAATATTATGTACTTATTTACTATACTTACTTATTTCAATAAAAATTAAATAAGTTGAAATTGCGTATACATTTCGTAAAAAAAATGGTACAATATTATAATATAGTAGATACGTATATTTATCAATTATAATAGAATATCAATTATCACTGTTTAATAAGTTAAACGTCGTGAAATATAAAAAGATGTTTTATCCGATATCAACAATGAAAGATTCTATGCGTAAATCGAGGTGACGAAATAATATGGTATTTATTTACTTGAAGTAAATGTCTTGTTTTTATTAAAAACACATTAATGTGTATATTCTGAAACAAAATATAGATGATACTCATAATTCGATTTAAATCCTCCAGATAAATGTTTCTCACGCACTTTTTTCGGCCGATAAACACAGTATACAGTATAATCACTTGTAATGATATTTGTATCGTAAAAAAAAAAACCGTTTATTTCGACCAACTGTATTAACCTTTATACCTGTATCGTACAAAAACACCAACGCCGATGCCATTCGGCTGTGTAAATTACTTTTTTGTACGATGACTAGGTGGAACGGTTGATGGATATAAGTTAGCCGCCGAGTTACCCGATAGAAACACGACTGCTGCTGCTGCTGCTGCTGCTGCCCTATAATGTACCTCTATATATTATATAATATGTCTCATTATTGTAGATATAATTAAAAACGTTTCCCTCTCGACCCGAATATAATAATAGCATATACTCAGAGGTTCCTCTCCCTTCTTGTACAAACACACGAATCGATTTAACTTCAGACGGCCGATCCGCGTATCCATCTGTATCACATAATAAAGTATATAAGTGTATATATATATATATATATATATATAGTGACGCACGTGTGCCGTGAAAATTTGATCGAACGACGACAATCAGCTGCAGCCTCTGGTCCAGGTGTACCCTGTATAATAACATGTATGCAAAAACTCGCTCGTCTCTGTTGTTCCGAGCAAACGGGCTCGGCAATTGAGGACTTGAAATCAATAACGTGCTCTAAGTGACAAAAAGTTTTTTTTTTTTTTTTTTTGTAATCTCACGAAGATTTTGAAAATTTTATTTCACACAAATTACGAGACTCTTGAGTGGCTTATATTTATTCCACCTCGTAGAAAAATTGGTTACATTTCTCCCCCCCCCCTTTATGTGAAAAAAAATCGTGTTAAGTCACCGTAGTGTATAGGTAATAACGCGTTAAGTGCTAAAGAAATAAAATTCAAACTAGTTTGCTAATTTTGAGTTTTTATTATGAAAATGAAATATATCATGAGTGTTACACAATAATATTATCTATGTTAATTTAAAAATGTTTTAATATAAATAAATAAAAAAATATATAAAAATTCAGTACATCTTTGTAGTAAGTTTAAAATAATGAAAAAAAAAAAATAGACCAAAAATAATGCTTATACTATTTACTCGATAAATTGTTCGGAAAACTCTTTATTTTCTTCTTTTAAAAATGGAAGGGAAGCATTTGTCACAGATCCCCTTTCTTTTCCACCGATATCCTTTTTTTACAGGCAAATATTAACAAATCCATATCTATGATGGTATTGACATTCATGCCTTTTTTTCAAGACTTTGCACATGTTTCACATTTCAATTTCATTGAAAGTAATTTTGGTTTGGACGACGCCTTGTCTTTTGTTTTGTGATTTTAATCCATGAACACTTTAAAATTTGAAGTTTATTATCATTGATGCACGTATCTGCTGCTTTTTTAAAGTTGTAAAAATATTCAGGCTGTAGTAGAAAGGCAGTAAACGGATTGTTTGGTCTTACTAAGTACTTTAGCACTTCGTATTTTTCAACCCTTTTCAGCTTTTCAATTTGAGCAAAATCTCTGTCACAGGACAGAAATGAATGTGATTACTTATGATTTATTTCGTTAAATTTACCTGTGCGCTGTGATTGTCAAATAAATTCAATGAATTAAAAATCTATTTTTAATTTCTAATTAATATTTATTAATATCTTGTATCTTGCATCTTGTTTTTATTTTGGCCAATGCAGTTATCAGACCTTGTAGTTGTAGTTAGTTTACGTTTCATGGTTGGATCATAAATCAATGCTTCAAAAACACATGAAGCGATTTCATTTTCACCACGGCCACTTATACCTACATGCCATACAAAAATATGTGATCCTTGTTATTGTCACCGAAATGTACACACAGATTATAACAGGAAAGCTGTCTTGAATACAAATTTCTCAAAAATATATTATACTGTGGTTAGGTTATGGAGTGGCACATAGCACGTTATTCTTGTATAAACTCAATTTTTAATTTTTTGGCCTTTAGCACGTTATTGATTTCAAGTCATCAATTATAGAAATAGATAATAAACATGATACAAAAAAAAAAAAGAAGAAAAATCCGCCCGTATCTATCGTTCTTCTTCTTTCTCGGCTTACGGCCCGTTAAAAGCCAACACTGCTTGAAACACGCCTCTCCATATCTTTATCTACCATCAGCATCTTCTATCTGAACTGTATCATGGTCCACCGTAATCTTGTGTCATTCATCACAGTATCCAGCCATCTTTCCCTTGATATATCACGTGCAGACCTTTTCTATTTGGTGTACCAAAATAGCGCTCCATCCTAGCAACTCTAGCTATCGTTTTATCTCCATTCGTCACGCCCCGTATAAGTTCGTATAGTCCTCATAGATATATGTAATATAGAATATACATCTCTCCTGATGACAGCTATATTGGACTATAATATAACAGTATTGAAAACGGTCTACTATTTAAAATATATGTACGTATCTATTGACCAATCTTTAGATCAGGTGACCAAGTTGAAGTGGCGCCTCTCGAAATTCTCAAATATTTCGTTTTTTCTTCATCCATATTTTTCACGGCTTCAATTATTGTTTACTAAAATAACCTTCTTTGAGGGTCTCCGGCCATTAGTATCGCGTCACCCTAGTTATCGTAGCAAACACTATGGTAATGAACTCTTGCATCAAGTTGCCCGTTTGCCCGTTGTATATTATAGTCAACTTCGTGTCGTTCGAGAAAACAGAGTTAACTCTACGACCCCCGTTCGAAAACGTCATGTTGTCGACTCCGAGTTTACTCTCGTTAACCCAATGAAAGGGGTAGGTTATTTTCAACTCTACTGATAATAATTCTTATCATATACAGATAACGAGTAATTTTCATTTATATTGAATGTTCAGTACCTACTTGTAGTACGATTATAAAGAAGTTTATTTAAACCGCAGAATAGGTACGTAATTTAAAGAGATTTTAGAATCTTTACAATCATTGTTAGTTGGTTACTTATCAAAATATTTTGTCATTTATTATAAATATTAACCGTCGTTCGGATTTTCGGGGTAAATTCGATTAAGATCTACTTTACTCTACTCTACTCTACTCTACTCTAACCACGAGTATTCGAACGCACCTCTGCATGTGTTATTGTGTCATCTTGCTGACTATAATCCTGCAGGACACTGTTGAAGACTACGCGTTCTCTATAATATGATAGCGCACTTATTGATTCTAATATATTGAATCATGTGGCGTTCGTATGTAAATAGACGCGAGTTTATAAGATGAAAAAATATATATATTTATGCTGTCGCATGTCCAGCTAGTAAGTGTATTGGCACAGGATATGTTATGCATATTGCACGCGATGTATAATATATATCGCCAACGGCGTATATATTATTATAATATATTGCCGAGACGACACAAAATGTACACGCACAATGTGTTGAAACATAAAATCGCCTGAGAACTATTTAGACAAAAAAAAACAGTGTGTACATAGCGCGTTATACATGAGAGAATACATTTGAGAAACCAATGATACGTGCCTGTATGAGATGTGTGTACATATTATACACTGTATAATATGTGCGTATGCCATATATAATATTATAATGTACTGTACAGTGTTTACATGTCATCGTGGAAACGGATTCGTCGGAAACCATCGCGTGTACGCGAAATGCACTCGGACAGATATATCCGTGCCGTTTAAGGGTATCAAAATTGTCGGTTTTCCAACGCACATAATATTATGTATACCGTAAATTCGACGTGAAATAAAATTCGTAACGACACGCCCGACTGCAGCGAAACCAGTAGTGATGGTGGACGACAGTGAATATCCCTCCGTGCAGTGTAGGAAAATTCTCGAGGTCAAAAATTGTAGAAGGGAAAAAGGTAATTTTTTTGAAACTCGTTTCATGCGAAAATGGGAAATTTTAACATTATTTTACATTTGGTATTGCTCACATTCACCATTGAAAATATTACCGTTTTATCTCAAATCGAATGAACTTCGTTTTTAATGACCACGGTTATTCTGTCGCGGTCGTTGTAATGACGTCATCCATAGATTTTTTTCCAAAATCGCCAAAAACTCATGTCATCATTACATAGTGATACTGTAGTGTTTAATACATAATAGTGTATTAAATTAATTCTAAATTCGTTATTTTGTTATTTAATTTATGAATTTATATTTTATTTATTACTATTATATTTTTGTTATCTATATGTCATGTTATTTCCATAATGTGTATTTAATAGGTAGTATTTTTCGATACAAAAGATAGTATCTCAGAATAAATTGTGGATCGTTGTTTTTCGTTCATGACTTGCAGTGGGAAATTTCGAATACCGTCGTCTACCATGGCCGAGCGGGACTAACAAAATATAACGAGTCGGAAAAAATGAACACACTACTACTATAGACACATCGTATAGATTAATGTCGTAAATTTCGGTCGAGTTGTACGAGTTTTCGGTGTGCCGACGTAACTTCCCGCCAGTAATAATATAATACACGATGTACCTACTTATGTTTAATTTAATGGACGCTAGTTAACTTGGGCCGTTTGAAGACTGCACGCCGTTAAATGATACGCCTATAACTTTTGCGATAAATCATAATATACGCGCGATTCCGTTACACGCTCGTGTGTCATGTTGTATAATAATAATATAATATACGAAAGCACGACCGTTTTGACGAGAATTTCCGAAGAACGGCGGGCGATTTATTATAGAGACCGCGTCCGTATTATACGACTTGCCGTGCGCACCGGTCGGCGCAACGGTAATAATAATAATGATAATAATAATAATAACAACAACAACACTCGGGGAAATTCGACAGATATAGGATAATAATAGACATAGCATAATATTATCTCCGCCGTTATCGCCCAGAAAACATAACAGTGTGTTGGTGGGGTAGGTGAACGAGAGGATGTCTCCGCGGCCATACCCCCGCCAACGGGGTTCGCCGTAATTATACATTACGTACGACGACGGTCCCGGGTAGTGATGGGCGGAACCGACTATTTTTATCGACTATCGATAGTTTATCGATAGTTTGATAAACAACCGAGTGTTTTTCAAATGAATAGATAGTATTATCTATCGAATATGTAAAAAAACTATCGACTGAATCACTCGATAGTTTTCACTCGATTGGG
>JAIPRL010000896.1:31302-82237 GCA_025469235.1 Pemphigus obesinymphae
TAGATGATAAAAATGGGAAATTCATAAACGTAAGATTATATTGAAATCACTTTTATAATATTAATTTATAAACATCATTTCATCAATAAAAATTATTATTATACAAATAAACGAATTTAAAATTGAGAATAATTAAAAACTAATAAAATTGTCGCAATAAAAATATTAATTATGTTTAAGACATATATACATAATAATAAAACGAATAAATTCAATATTACACAAAACCATGATTTCTTTGTCATTTGGTTAAATACGTATTTCGAACTTTGGTAATCATCATCAAGGCACAATAACGACATATATATACTTTAAAAATACTTTCATAGAAAAGTATTTAGAAAATATTCCAAATACATACCTAAAAAATATTCTGTTGAATACTAGGTACCTAAATCTGCGTATTAATGTTCAATGCGTGGGGCCAAGGATGAGGCCCCAATTACAAAAATTGGTAATTTTTTAAGAATCCCCAAAAGTGTTTTTATAAATAAAAGCGATAGATCCTAGAAGGAAGTACACATGGACATTTTAACCTTGTACTTATGCACATCGAGGTCCGCACCACATATGGAGAGTGATCAGGTGACGCCATCGATGACCGTCACATTACCTTCTACCGAGTGTTTAATATCATCCATATCATACACCAAACGATGGATGACACGGTTTCAACAATATCTGGAAGATAGAGTCCAATTAACGTCAATTATAGACGTCAATCGTTGTCTGGATTGTCTGGTGATAATTTAAGGTAGAATAGCGAATTCTAACGGAGTTTTAACGAACCAATCAGCTATACGAATCGTAGGCGCGCTCATGTTACCCATCAGTTGTCAAAAGGTTTTCATATTTCCCAATACATTTTGTCCTTAAAAATGACAACATTTTTACTAAGTTAATTATATATTGTGTTTACGGAATACAACATAAAAAAAAAATTAATATTTTGAAAACAAATACATTGAAAGCTTGAAAAAAATAAATATTTTCATATAATAAATATAACACAACATAAATATAATTCAGTGATTTTATATGTGTCCCAAACCTATTATGAATAATGTAATAATACATATATGATAGTAATTATTTATATAATTTTATTATGATTTAAGCGTTGAGTTGATATTCTATATAATGTGTGGATTAATATAAACGCCTTTCAAACAGACTTATATTCCAAATGTGTGTATAAAAAATTTAATATCAGTGACAAGGATTTAAACAATATAAAATCATTAATATACATGATTTATGCACAATATATCTGAGGTATATTCATTATACATCCAATAGATCGCACCACTAGGATATCAATACGGGTCGGGGAAGTTGTCCGAAATGGCATTGCATCGAATGTGAGATGTTCAGTTGAAAAGTTAAAATTAACTTAATATTAACATATTAATTCGTTTATATATATACTAAATAAATATAATAGATTACCACTAATTATTTCATCAATAACATTATTATTATTCAAATAAACAAATAAAAAATTTAGAATAATTAAAAACTATTAAAATTGTCGCAATAAATATTATTGAAAACAAAATACAATATAATTCCCACAATATATATTATGCATAAGACAAAAATACATAATAATAAAATAAAGATAATCAATTCATTAAAATATGATGTTTTTTTTTTATTTGGTAAATATGTATTTGGAATTTTGGAAATCATCATCAATACACACAATAACAACATATATATAGTTTAAAAAATACGTTCATAAAAAAGTAATTAAAAATATTCGGAATACCTACGTAAAACGTATTCCGCTGAATATTATCCTAATCTGGGTATCGGTGTTGAATGCGTGGGGCCGAGGGAGGCCCCAATTACAAAAATTTGGTATTACATTTTACTACACTTCGTTTAGTTGTTTTTGAAATTATTTACATTTTGAATGTATGCAGAAAAGATATTACTTTGATTGTAAAATATATAATAAGTTATTATATATAAATTTCAAATTTATAATACTATTCTACATTCTCCCGTACATTTTTGATTTAAATAGTAAAAACCTGATTTGGTATATTTATGATACATACATGATAGTTCATAGTTATATGATTTTATTCGGATCATATCGTTGAGTTGATAATTTACATAATCGATCTGTTTAATATAAACACTATTCAGTCATACTTGTGTGAAAACTGTTACGTAATTATGTATAAATAATTGTACAAATGTAAAATGTCAGTGACTAGCTTTTAATGAATGTAAAATCATTAATAAACATAATTTAAGCACAATAAGAATGACGCATGATCATGATCAGACCACCAGGATGTTAATACAGATCGTGAAAATTTGCACTGCAGTGCATATTTGAAGAGATTTGTGATGGGTAACATTATAACTAAACACTTGGCTTATAGTTTTTCTCTGATTCCTTTTTAGTTTACAACCTACTTAAAGATGTGCTCACACAACCGGACTTATGTTTCACTCCAGTTCCAATAGCACCAGTTTCAACGTATTCAATTAGTTAAAAATAAGTATTGGGTATTATTGTATTATTTATTATAAACCAATTATAGGGTATATTAGTTAAATTTTAAATTTTAAAACCCTAAACTTTTCGTATTGTCAACATTTTTTATTGACGACCTCTTAATAGTCATGCGTGTTTTTATGTTTTCTGATGTATAATATAATATTGTTAGCTATCTTTTGTTTATTGTTTCATCTTTTTGCGATATTATCAAAATAAAATTCTTTTATAATAGGAATGTATAAACATAATTTTAAATTGTTGGATTTGATTGAAATTTCATAATAATTACCTATGTCAAATACTTTAAAATAGGATGTCTGACGTTAAGGAGAATGACCAAAAATGAGCATAGTGGATTATATACAAGTCAGTGATTTTAAATGTGTCGCAAATCTATTATGAATAATATAATAATACATATATGATAGAAATTATTGATATAATTTTATTCTGATTTTAGTGTTGAGTTGATATTTTACATAATGCGCAATTAATATAAATATACCTTTGAGTCACAATTGTATTCCTATTGTGAAACTATGTATAAAAAATTGAATCTCAGTAACTTGTTTTTAAATAATGTAAATTCATTAATATACATAATTTATGCACATTATATCTGCTGTATTTTCATTATATTCCCAACAGATTGCACCACTTGGATATCAATACGGGTTGGGGAAGCAGTTGTCAAAAATGGAATTACATGAAATCTTATGTCGAAAAGTTGTAATCTACTTAGTTTTAAATTTTCAACGTTTTAAAATAAATAAAAATAATGTTTGTTTTTTTTTTTTTATTAAAAACCAAATGTCGTGGAAGTTGACTGAATTTTGAATTTTAAAACACAAAACATTTCGTATTGTCAACATTTTCTATTCATTACCACTTAATAGTCATGCGTGTTCTTAAGTTTTGTGATGTATTTATTTTTGTTAGCTATATTTTATTTATTGTTTCGTCTTTCTGGGATATTATCAAGATAATACAAATGGGAAATACATAAACGTAAGATTATTTTGAATTAATTTTTATAATAGGAATGTATAAACTGTGACGTTCGATTTGTTGTCCAATTTATTTTTATTTTTTTTAAATTATATTATTACGAGTATATATATATCAGGTATCTGACGGGTTGTATAGACGGCCGCACCGTTGCTTTTTCCATATACATATATATAAATGAATAGGCACAACAACGCTGCTACCTCTGTTCGTTCGTCCGTGCGTCCGCGATCGCGTTTTTGTGGATTATATACGCATAAATTTTATGGAAATGTAGTGGCCACTACCTCCTAAGTCTTCTCTCACCTTTTTTTTTTTTTTGTAATAAGCGCGACGATTGTGTGTCGTCGTGGGTTCAGTCATCTCTCTACACGTATACATTGGACACAGGCATATGTTCTGTTCGTCGTTTTTATTTTAAAAACATGATGGAGTGAGTTTTTCGAATCCATCCTTTCCCCCGGCCAGTCCAGGGACGATAAACGGAGAATGGTATACGGTGGACACATCTCCCGTTTTAAAAAAAAGATAAAACTTTAATCTGTGGTATCGGGACGATATATGTTTTTTTTTTTTTTTTTTTTTGTTGTAATTCAGGGAGTCAAAACGGGTTAAGATTTTTCGGGTTTCGGGTTACGGGTTTAAACCGGTTAAAATTTTTCCGGGTTTCTGATACGTGGTTAAAAAACGGTTTTAATTTTTTCCGGGTTCGGTGTTGAAAAACGGTTAATATTTTTTTGGGGTTACGGGTTTCGGGTTTAAAACGTGTTAAATTTTTTCCGAGTTACGGGTTTCGGGTTGAAAACTGGTTAAATTTACGGATTTCGGGTTAAATTTTTTCCGGTTAATGGTTTTCAGTTTCGATTTTTATGGGGTTCATTTTTAAGTATCAGGTTCAAAATATTTGTTTTTCTTTTTGAGGATTCCAATAAATATTGTTCATCAAAAATTGATATCAGAATATTAATATGTTTCATATGTTGTCAATTAGTCGCAGCATCCTATTCGTTTTCCTAGACTTGGCTTGGCCGTGGCGGAATGACTAGGTACGTCGCGTCCGTACCTGCCGGCTGCCCACGAGGAATTTGTCATTAATAATAATATATTTTTACAATATAATATTATTGTACAATGAACAATAATAATCTATACTGACATTATTTTTAAACTTTTCTCTGTAATCAAACGTCCAAGTAGATTCAAACAGAAAAACATTTGATTATTTCAAAGATATGGCACATGAACTTATTACTCGTATATTTATTTATTATATTTAATATTGAATATTTATTTTTATATATTTTATTTCAGTATTTTATCATTTTCACTCGATTTACGCTATCCAAATTTTCAAAAAAAAAAAAAAATTCGGTTACGCATTTAAAAACGTTTCCCGTTTTTGCCGGGTTTCGGCTTTAACACGGTTTTAATATTTTGCGGATTACACGGGTTCAAACCCGTTTTGACTCCCTGGTTTAAAATGTTTAAATATTATTTATATCACTCATTAACGCCGTGTCCTACGTGGAGTCCGTCAATGCGATATTGCGTTATTGCGTGCATCGCGCTAGTGTCCATATATTGACGTATAAAATTTTATAACAATATTCATGACTCGTCAGTCCATCACCGACGATTTGAGAGTGCATTACTCTATAAGTAAAATTATAATTTATTATTATGCCGCTCTCAGAATCAGAAATAGTTTCGTTATTAAATTTATCTGAAAATACTTACCTTAAATATCTGATTTTAAAATATAAAAAAAAAAAAACGTTTGCCAATACAACAGATCCATAAAGATCGTTTTATTTTCGGCGAATTCCATCATTTGTATGGAAACACTTACGTGGCAATGCTGCTTTATTTTTAACATATACACTAGAATGTCTGTGGATACATTTGACTACATAGTAGAAAAAATAACTCCTTTTAGTTATATAGGAAGTCGTAATATTACTACCTACTTATAAGTTAGACTCACTATACCTACTATATCAGTGGTATATTACGAAATAATGACTATAGCCACCTGCGCCGGTATTCTCTAATACTGTTGCAGCCAAAATAGTATCCAAAATTTTCGGATATAATGTGCTTGTATTCTTCATTGTAACCATAAGGTATTCTGTTATTAATTTTAAGATACAATATAAGATACATTGGATACATAGTGTATCCATTTTTGTAGCTCCCTATATGACATAGTTACAAATATTTAGTATTCTTGTTTTTAGATACAAATGGAAACTTATTTATATTATTAACCATTTTTATGGTCTTATTGAACAATTTGAGAAAATTGTTGTACCTATTATTTTATGTGATAATGGCTTGTAGCACATATATTAGTTTTAAATGAATTAGAACAGCAACAAGCTATCCGAACATTAAAAATCCAACGTCAACGACTTAGAGATGTATACATAATCCATTCGATTTACGTGATTATGATTTCATAAAGTCGTTTCGTATATCAAAGAATTTGGCTTTATACATTATTAACAAATTATCTAATGTACCACGCCTGCAAATAAAACGTAGAAATGGATTACCATTACGACTTCAAGTTAGTAGAAATAGTAAAATATATACAAATCAATATACTTAATATATAATACCTATATTTTATTATGTATTACATTTTGTACATACATAGATTGTAGATATTAGTATATTATATAGTATTAAAGTATCATGTTTTAGGTATTAGTAGCAGTTAGATTTTTTGGATTTGGATCTTTTCAAAGATGTGTTGGTCAAGATTACCTAGGTAGTATTAGTCAACCATCTGTTAGTCGCTGCATAACAAGAGTAGCTATAGCCTCATATGAAGTGTGTCTGAGTGATTGGGTTTGCTTTCCGCGAAATGATACCGAGAGGAAAGCAGTCGAAATACGGTTAAAATAATATATACGTCTGCGCTGAAATTATTTATTAATTGGAAAATATATTTTCATTTTTAGATTCAGAGATGTAATAGGTTTTCAGGTATTTTAGGATGTATTGATGGAACGCAAGTGGCTATTACAACACCTTCCCCATTAGATAAAGAAGAAGCTTATAAAAATCACCATGGATATCATTCTATCAATTGTCAATTGGTATTTGATGTATATTAACTATAAAATAAAAAGAAATAAATAATTCTATACATACACTATAGATATGTATTTATTGATATTCATTGTCTAGATTTGCGATGAGAAATTGAGAATTATGAATGTTTTATGTTTTCCTGGCTCAGTGCATGACCAATTTATTTTTAGTACCTCAATAATCCGTACTGAAATGATTCGGTTGTATACAAAAAGAATTGGAAAATATTTTCTACTCGGTAAAATATAAAAATAGTCATTCCTTAGTTATTTTAAAATATAAACCAAATTTTTATTTTATTAGCGGATTCAGGATATCGTGCGGAACCATATATATTGACCCCTGTACTTGGGGCTATAGAAGGGAGTCCTGAAGAAAGGTATACAAAACGTCATTGTCAAGTACGCAATCGTATTGAAAGATGCAATGGAGTGTTAAAGATGCGTTGGAGATGTTTGTCTAAACACTCAACGTTGTATTATAGACCAAAACCATCAGTATTCATTGTAATTGCATGTGTAATATTACATAATATGTGTCTTGAATGGTAAATTAAATTATAAATTAAAATTAATGTAGGTATTATTATTTATGAAAATATTTAATATTATTTTAGGATGAGTACTAATTATAATAACGAGAGAAATACAGTTCACGATGAAATAAGCCAGAAGAATAAGACAAAATATAATTGAAACATATTTTACATAAACTGTTTATACTCAAATATAATAAATTAACAAAACATAATATTAGTCTTCTTGAAAAAAATTAAATAAAACTTAAAATAGCAAATTAGTATGCTTTATTTGTAATTGGAAATTGCATCTGCAATTTTCATGAGTCCACGATTTATTACTTCACCTGAATTTTCAATGGCAGTAGCAAGTTTATCCAGAGATGACGCTAATGCCTGTAAACAAATTATAAATGTAAACGATAAATATACTTTATATATAACGGTAGGATGAACACTGAAAATTTATAAAAATATTTATATTAAAAATAAAGTTACAAATATATTAAAAATAGATCAATTAAAAAAAAATTATATTAGTTTTATAAAAGGCAAATAGGTACCTAGTATATATTGTTATTTTTTATAATATTATAGTATAAACATAGGTCTAATATTTTCTATAGTCAAACTCACTATGAAGCCATCATTGGTTCCTTTTACTAAATCTATATAATGGTCCAATTTAGGTCTTTTTGCATTACTACTCATAGCTAAAACATGGTAAAATTAAAATTGTATACATGTTGCATAACAATAAATTAGATCTCTAGTTATAATAATATATTTTTTTTACTCGGAACATCTCTGTTGGAGCGACGATTAGAATCTATTGATATGTCTGCTGTGCGATTTGTAACAGTACCTTTAATGATTTGGAATTTTATATTTATTTATTTAATAAAGGTTTGAATATTTAAATACATACTTGGATGTACTTGGTTGCTTTGAGAACAGTTTTCAAATAATTCATTATTTTCGTTTAAAATTTCAGTTGATAGTTCTTCATTCATTTCTTTATCCAACATCATGATTTCTGATATGCTATGATCATTCTGTTCAGTGTACATCTATTATTATTATTATTAAAAAGTATACATAATTTAAATTAATGAAGATCTTTTCACTTTTTTATTCTTAGGATGTATTGTATTTGCTCAAAGCTTACTTCTGAAAAATGTTCAAAACCTTCATTTAAACCAAATCCAATGGAAGTTTCTTTGCCAATTATATTTAATACAGCTACCTCATTTTCTTCTAATTCACTTGTAGGTGACATGTTTCCAGTTTGTCTTTGGGAGATATGTAAATCTCTACTTTTTTTTCTCGCTAGACTTTTTTGATTTTTCCAGACCTTAAATATTATTATTTCCATAAAAACTTACGAAAAGTTATAAAAATGATGTTTTAGTAACTTCAAATTAAGAAATTAAGAAAAAAATTAATATAGGTATAATATAAAAAAAATCCCATATGTACAAGCTACTATAAAACAGTATTGAAATCAATAGTTTCTATATTGGGTATGTTTTATACTTTATAGTATTTTTAAAAATCTAATATTATAAGTTTTTATTCTTTAGAAAATTTAGATTTTGTCTAAGAAACACAATGGGTTAATTATATTTTTAATATTTATGTGAATAAAATAAAGTAACATATTACATTTTTCCATTTTTCGGCTGATTTTGTCGGTCCAATTTCATTCAAGCTATTGGTTAAATTTTGCCACTGGGAATTTAGTTTCATTTTACCCTGAACACCGATGAAACGTCCAGCTGCAAAATCCTTATGACGCTCCATATAATCAATAAGCCATTTTATTTGCTCATCATTTGCACGAACCATAGGTTCAGTACACTTTTTTCTAATATAATATTATATATCATATTAATGATAGCGATTAGGTAGGTATTAAGTGTAATATAAACTTGTATGGCAATCAGATCACATGTGGTCTACTGGTGGCCCCAGTAAGTATAATAATAAGTTGTATGCAATATACTAGTATTTTTACTATGTTTTATTATAATAAAATAAATTTCAGTATTTGAGAAATGTATTTAAAAATAATAATTTTAATTATTATAAGTAATAAGTAAATAATATATTATAATATAGTTACCCAAAATCCAAATTTTCTGGTATAACACGTCATGTGACATGATAGGAATATACATGGTATCTATATTTATAATATATATATATATATATATATAATATATTGTTACTTACTTTCGTGATATTTTTGAATCCATAATATAAGTAAAAACGTTATTAATATGTATTTTAAAAAAGTATTATAATTAATAATATTAAAAAAAAATTAAAAGCTTGACAAAAGCTTGAAAGTTGTTATCACTTTTCACACTTATCAATGTTTATAAATGGTTCTATCAAAGATAATTAGTTCTATAATCTCCCAGTAATTATTAAAATCATACAATAATTTTACAATATTCATACAATTAAACGGTAATGGATACAAGAAATTACAGTGGATACAAAATAGTAACTTGCCTGTATACCATTATTATAGAATACCTCTGGATACTATTTTTGATTACAGATACAATCTTGTATCCTTGTAGTTTATTATATAACCTTTTTTACAGAATACAGGCACAGGTATATGTTTAAGAAACATTCTTACAGAATGTAAATTTACATGTTCCTGACACGTGTGCACTGTGCAAACGGTCAATTTGACTTCCCAGAACAAATATATTATCATAACCCATATAGTAAATATATTATTATAATTTTGGAATTAAAATTACAGATCAAAATTATGGATATTACTAGAAATTGGTTGTATTATATAAAGAGGACAAAATAAGTATACAAGAGGTAGTAAGGAGTAGCTTCGATAGTTGACAAAATGAGAGAATAGACGATGATGAGATGACTCATGAGTTATGATGGCATCGAGATGAAAATCGGTTTTGAAAAATGTTTCACAAATTACAGATTTAAAAATCATGTTTTTGGTAGCCTTTAGTAGGGCATTATTATTTTCAACTTTTTTGGTGGAGAGAAATTAACCTACCCTTGAGATAAGTTTATAGATATCAAGCCAGGCGCGGATCCAGGGTGGGTGGTCATGACACCCCCTAACAAACATCAAGATTAGGTCCTTTATTGTTTACCTGAAAATTGATATACGCATAAATCGCGTTTAAAATTTTTTTTGCACTAAAAATATTTAAAACAATCAATATTTACATGTTGTTTAAATAGTTAATATTTTGTTTTATAAACGCATATATAACGTGGACCCTTAAACTACATGGTCACCTGTTCATAAAATCAAAATTCCCATCCAATTTCCAAGAATATTAAATAGCGATTTAATATAAATTGATTGATGATAATATTGTTGTTGGCCAGTAAATATATAATATTTTAATGAATCGATTTATCGACGGAAATGTTTGAATATTCGACGAAAAGATACGATTATTTTCACCCGTATGGCCGTATTATACAATATACGTCTATACTTGACACGGCGACGGCTATAATCGTAATGACTGTATTGAGGTTTATTATTATGACTTCATGTCATTAAAAAATTTACAATAATTAATAAACTTCTAATTTTAGTTAATAAATTACTTAAATTATTTTTATGCATTATCTTTTCGACCTCTTGAAAAAATGACCACCCCAAATTTTAGTTTTGTATCCGCGCCTGTATCAGGCTTTTTACAATTTTTGTAATTTACAATTTTCAATCTTCAGATTTTATGAATTTGGGAATCATAAAATTACTAAAATAACCGTATTTTCATGAAAAATAAAGTTGTACTTTTTTTACAACTCATGTATACAACCAACATTATGTGAAACCACTTAAAAATATAAAAACAACCATTATATTATTTATTTATGTGCTACTTAGTAGTACACATCATAGACTTCATTGAAAATTGAGCTATTTCAGTAACTATTTATATATAATATGTTATAAAGATACCTATGTGATCCCGCATGATTTTAAATGCAACGTTGGTGTACCATCCATTTTCTCTTGTTATTATATATATATAATGTATCATATTGTAATTTATAAGTAAAAAGAACTCCAAGAGGAGAAACGAGTGTCCTAACTCGCAGTAGTTGTTGATCCAAATATTATTTACGATAATATGGGACAGTTACTAGTTACACTATAGATCCCGGCCAACAGCAATATAATTTCAGTCATTTTAATAAATGATAATAATTTTATATAAAAAAAAAAAACATTTTTCTGGAGCATACTAGATAAGTTGCTTCCCAAAAATTTACATCCTATCATGTTCATAAACTTATTTAAAATAAAACGTATTTAATTTGACATATTATATGCTGTACGTGATGTTTCACAGAAAATCAGAGGATATTTTTCAATTAAACTGTCCAAGTGAGCGAGTCCCGAATTATAGGTGCAACTGAAAAAAGTTCACCTAAAACGTATCAAAAATAATCGGGAGACTATGCAGCCCATACAGGCACGCAGCTCAAAGCTTCCGAAGGACAGTAAAAAACGCTATTAAGATACCGGAATCGTAACTCTTTTTGTTTTTCTTTTCCAGTAATTTTTGCTATCACTTTTCTTATTTATTTTGCTACCTGCTATTTGAAAAGCTACTTGGTATATAGATATTTTTTAGGTGTGATAAAAATTCGAGACGCAACTCGTATGTGGCCGGGAGGCAACTAATATGTCCCCTTATTTTTCATCAATATTTTAAATACTGCACAAGAATTAATTTACAAGGTTTAAACGTGTTACTCCAATATTTTTAAAAATCACTAAAATCGTTAATGAAAATGTTATTTTTGGTAGGTTTATTTTAAGTTTATATACAATATTTATTATTTTCATGTGAAATTTCAAAAAAATGAAGATAATAAAAATAATTTTAATAAAAAAAAGGTGTTAAAAACATAAAATAAGCAAAAAAAAAAGGTAATCAACTTTTTTTCCATTTTGCCGACTAAAATCCTACTTAAAATTCCGAAAAATACTTCATTGTTGCATAATTTCCCGACAAAATTTCAAAATACTATGTAAAAAGTCTATGTAGTGCATGTCAATCTTTACATGTGTGTTTATTAACGGGTTTATTACTATATAATAATAAATTACTTTTCCTGTGAACTTTGTATGTGAATTTTCTAGAATCATTATTTTCAGAATTATGGAGAAACTACATTTTAACCAAGTTTTTCCACTTAGACGGTTTTTCGAAAACGGACCATATAGATTAAATTCGTTACCCATCGAAAAACGGATACATATGTAATACCGGTGACAGATCAACTGGATCTCCCAGGTCATTTAGATATCTGTGGTCATTTAAATCTCTACAGTCAAGTAGATCTCCATTTTCCTCCAATGAATTTAAATAATGTCATTACTCATTAGAATTGCATATTATGATTATGTCCTTGAAGAGGGTGTATATATTTTTTTCCGTATGAAGTATTGTCGCTCCTGAAATAATTTCTGGTTAGAACGGTTCTACCTTCTACGGTAGGTACCTATGTAGGTATATAATACTTATAAAACGTATATAAGTAATATATTAAAATATTAATATAATATAATTCATGGACTATACGTGTATAAAATATTTCATACTTATTGTAAAATAAAATATAGATAATACGCATCGAATAATAATAATAATAATTATAATAATAATTGTTGTCAATCTTTTTCGTTAGGTCAATTAGATCTTTTTTTGTTGGGTCACTTAGATCTACAAAATATATGGGGATCTAGTTGACCGTTTCCCCGTAATACCTACGTCACAAAAAAAATTATTTCAAGGAAAATAATGAACATTGTAGAATCAAGAGATTTCTTGCTCTGCTCAGAATCTAAACCTAGGTATAGACAGACAAATATCTTATCTATACATCGTCAAATCGTGTTAAGTTATTAAAATTTTCCATAAAATGGTATTCTATGACATAAATTATGATTGAAATATACCAGGTTATCGCAGCTATACCCGTGAGTGACGTTTTTTTACTTATAAGAAATAAAATGACAGCGTAAGGGGACAATGGGACATTGTACAGGTATATTATAACAGAGCAGTATCATAGAACATAAACAGTATGAATGTGTTTTTAGAGTACACCCTTACTTTGATAATAATTTAGACTATTTGCAATAGGTAAGCAGCGTTTACACAGTTTACTTTTGATGATTCATCTATGATGATTCACTGAAAAAAGATGAACACCCATACTTGTTCATCGTTCACTATGGATGATTTCATGTTTACATGGTTCATCTAAAGTAATCATCCAAAGTGAAACGTGTAAACGCGGCTTTAGTATATACTTTAACCATAATATAAATTATATATCAGTGTTAAATTTTTAGCGATTATTCATAGAAATTTAAAATTGTGTCTACGTGTGAATAAATCGATTCCGGTACCACGAAGTGAATATCCTGTTTCGTATAGAAATGATTGCTATCCAGACACGTCTGTAAAGCATAGTACATTGTATACAGAATAATTAAAATATTCGAATTTTTAACTTATTCTGTGGTAAAGTTATATATTTGGAAAAACGTATTAGGTACCTATATATTATGATTTACCTAGGATTTTTATGTAATGTTTCCGTATTTTCAGAAAAATATCGTACGAAATCGTACTTTACCGGTGTTTAAATATATTGTGTCGTGCGGATAAAAAATGTTATGTAAAAAAAAAGCTAAGTGGCGGAATTGATAAGTTGTTTTAGATCTATCTGTATTGGTGTTGATATTATATCGTTTTACTTTAAAAAAAAGTCTACGAAATCGATAGAATTCCAATAAATTGTCTAGTATCGTATAACCTTTTACTCACTTAAACAGCTAAAAATAAAAATTTTACGTAGAAAATACATTTAATTACCTATTAAATTAGAATTAAATTCAAATACGTAGACAAAAATGTTTTTAATAACCATTAAAGAAATGGAACTACGATATTTTATTAATGAATCGACGATTAATACATTTTTAGCACATGTAAATAAAGGTACTATTTAATTACCAAGAATAAATATTTATTTAAAAATAAAAATCATTTTAAAGAAATACCTACTTTAGAAAGAAATATTTTAAACTGGAGTCTATTTTTTATGTAAAGAAATAATATTCAATTAAAATAAAATGTAATTAAATTAAAAACTACCTATTTTAATAACACGCAATACAAAATCACCTTCACTTCAAAATTAAATAATGAATATTATTATAAATTATAATAAATATAATATATAAATTATACCTACATATAAATATTATAATTTATGATTTAATTTTTTTCGTGCCTTAAACCATTTTACACGTGAACAATTAAAATTTAGATAAGACATTGTAGAGTCGAAGTGTCGAACTGTGCAAACATAATATTATTATTTGTTATTTTTAATTACTTTCCGTAAATATGGGACAGGTGGGAAGGCCAAAGGTTAGGAAGACTAAATACAAATTATTTAAAGACTTAGCATTTTACGTATAAATCGATTATTTGTTTGCCATTTCGTGAGCTATGGAATGTTGTCGTGTAATTTCACGAAGGGGAATAATATAAATACGAAGGCAGAAGGTACACACGCCACGGGGGTTGGGTCGACACTCCTATATGGTTCCATATATATTTTACAAGGCCATCTCTCGCCATCTCCACCGAAAATACGTAAATGCGACGCTGTCTTCGCACCACATTATGCGTGTTTAGATTGGAATAGGTACGACCGACTAAACGACAACAGCTAAATAAAAACACGTCCACAAACCTAACCACAACTTCAACGGTGTTTAACATGAAATTTGTCTGCGGAACGGACGAGTATACAGTATGCATACCGCAATACCTTACGGAAATTAAAAATCGTACACCAACTATAACAATAATTAACAATAACTGACGTTCATTATATTATATAGTAGTATTATAAATACTGCTGGCCTGCTCCTATAGAACAAACAATATTATGATAACAAAATATAATGTATAATGTGGTTATGAAAAAAACTAGGAATATTTCAGAATAGTGATGGCAACGTCGACAGCAATCGAAATCGTTTCGAAAATATTATAAATATTATATTGTAATATTATTAGTATATAGTTTTGTTTAAATAAATTCATAGCTGTGCTCTGCAGCCGTCGTGTGTGTCCGGGTCGCGCAGCAGTAAATGAAAGGGATCGCATACAATACAATATAAATATATTATATAGTTATATATAATAAGGTCTCGGGGGTTCTCTCTCTCTCCGAACTGACGCAATACAGAGACAGTAGGAGAGTGAGTGAGATAGCGGTCGGGAGGGGAATGCGTATTATTCTTTTATATACGCGTATAATACAAGGGGTTATCCCCCAACACTGCTCTGCTACCACTATTGCTGCCAGTTATAGCTATATGAGGTACTGTATACATTACGCACGCACACACACGCACTTTAAAACCCGACAAAAGCGCCCTTTTACGCAGCAGTTTCATTCTCCCTCGTACTACTATCTCTCTCATTCTATGCAATATCTCGCATCTCGCGCTCTCTCTCTCCGGGCCCGAGAAATCAATAGACGTTATCACACGCTGGAGAGGAGCCTGCCGCCGACCCGTTTCGACCTGTAAATTCCGCGCCGTGCACACAAGACGTACACGACGACAACACGATCCACCAACTCGTCGCTCTTTCTCTCTCCCTCTCATTACAACACTCGGCCTTCTTTCCGTCAGAAAATAATAATAATATAAAAACGGTCATAAGGTGGGGAAAAAAAGAACTCAATCGTGTACTATGCCAAAGAGACACCATTCCCCCCTCACGCGTTTGCGGGCGATGGAAAATTTGCAGAATTGTGTGGATTTAACCATTTACATGACTGCGCAAATTGCATATACCAGTATATAATATATAAGTACAACATTATACATCTGTATACACTATAATATTCGTTTGCTCTCGTTATTGTATGTATTTATTTACTAATAAGTAAAAAGAGAATCTCTAGAGAATCGGCAGGTACGAGAGAATGAGTGTCGTAACCCGTGGCCACGACAGTTGTTTATATCAAGTTTGAAGTGATCAAGAAAAAATTACCCAAAATGTGCGTAAAAACATGATTTCATTGTGTAAATTATAATGCACTATACATAGTATACGGTTAGACGTACGTTAACTATATACAAAAAAATTCGAAAATCTTTTTTTTTACATTTATTATTTTCATCTATAATTTCATAGTAATTCCAAAAAAATTAATCTAAAACTTAAATTTTCATTATTATAATATAATCGTGTATAGTTTTGTTTTTTAGTACACTGAAACACTGTAACTCATTTTTAGTACAAATTATATGAGTATACGTGTTAAAAACCCATGTAAAAAATATTTAAATAAAACATTAAAAAAAAAACATAATATAAAACGTTATCGTTTGTATGAATCAACGAGTGTATGGCAACATAGTACATAAAATCATGCGGAATCGTGTATAACGTATAATATATAAATGAAATATACAGAATCGTGTTACAACCCAAGAGGTCAATAAATAAAAAAAGGTTAGGAAAGCCTACTGCGAACGAGCTAAATTCCAGGTTTCTAAACTATTTTAAACAATAATCTAAAAATATAAGAAAACAAATATGATAATATTATATTATTATAACCTCTCCAGTCTCCAGTAATCAGATCAACAATGTTCGTCGTAACTACCTATGTAATAAAATTATTGGTGCTAGTGTAGCGTGCGATCTACCGCTTACAACATGTGCTCTACCTGTGGTCTACCCATTACTAACCAGTTCTTTATCGGTAATTTATTGTTAACGCTGGTGTAGCGTGTGATCTACATCAGTCATTCACTCAGATGAGTGGCGTACCTATCCATATGCTTCAGTCACATTTGGATCAGTGTTGTTGGAAGATGTGGCGGAAAAATGAAACGGATTTATTCATTGCTTTTTTAAAAGATACGCGGGCTACATACATCAATAACATAGACTAAATCGAACCAGAAACGAGATGGTAGATCGCACGCTACACTAGCACCAAATTATTATAAAATGAATATCTCTTACTGGTAACAAAATCAGTAACTCGTAACTAGTATACGGACAGACGGACGGATACAACGGGGATGTAAGGAATCCAAACTGGCGATCACCAAAACCGCACACTTTTTAAAAAAAGTCGTTCAATGAACCGTATTCATAAACACGAAAGATATCCTGCCAAGCATAAGGTAGAAGAAGTGTAAGATTATGTATGATTTAAAGCAAAAGGTAGAAAGTACAAGCATTTCCTTCTTTCCGTATTCATGATGATTACCTTATATATATATATATATATATATTTGCGAGAATATCCTCCAAGCACAAGTAAAAGGTTGACTGGTACATTTTCCAATTTCACGCGACAAACATACAGTAAGATAGGAAACCGGCATTTGAGTTGGCCAAACTTCGTTCAACTTGTTATATTTTACCTCCACAACAGAAGTAGGGTTTTCATTCAAATGGAGTCATAAAGCATGACTCATATATCCGCCGTCACCAATCAGCACGGCATTGACTTTATTTCTTAATTGTAAGCACACTCGTGAATTTTTCCATATCCTCGATCCACGGATCCAGGCCAACTAGCGTCATCACTAACTAGTGAACATTTCTTTGACATCACTAGTGCTTGAACATTCAGAGTAGGATACGCGTCTAGCGGTGGCGAAAACGGGCCGGGGAAATAAATAAAAGTATGGTAAGGTTTTTCTTATGGATTAAACGCTAAGAAAAGTTAGCATTTTGTACCTATATACGATTTTATTCTTTAACTACCTATAGATTCCCACTACTACATTCCCAAGTATAATAAATTAATAATTGTGTATGAATGAACGCAAAACAATTTTTGTATTGTATCCTATTATATTGTGAATATTATAATTTTAGAATTTTAAACGTCAGTAAAGTGTGGGCGGTTTTGAACGACACTCGTCTAAACATATGTTTAAAAACCTAAAAGCAAATAAAATAGTATCGAAAACGTACCGCCGTTTCATTACTATTATTAATTTTAACTACGAGTATTGTGTCGAAGACTGGCGTAATAGTACAACTTACAAGTAATAAAAGTAGTTCTAGTTTAAATAAAAATAGTTATATAAAAAATAATATAACAAGTACCAACGATACGAAGACCGGAAACCGACGAGGGAAAAAAGCAGACGATGCACAAAAGACGACACACATCACCTGCCCGGTAATACTCTTCCATTAAATTCAAAAACATGTTAATAGGCCTAGAACAATTACTCTTCTGTTATATTATACAAAGGGAAATTACATCCAACGTTTCCCAACAGGAACGCGGTAATACTACTCCCGTCTGGAGGTTTGATTCGTATTAAACATTTTGTGACTACCAACTACCAATGCTGCGTGTACACTACATAACACGATTAGGAACCTATTTCTTTTGTGACCCCTTGCCCCGTCTATTTTATGTTGACATAATATGTTTAAAATATTGGAACCCTTAAACCTTTGTTACAAAAGTACACTGGTTTTTAATACATTTTCTGTGCTTTTTCAATTTTATTGAAATTTAACGATTGAAAATGTTTTAAATAAATTTCAAAAATAATTTATAAGTAGGTAGTATAACAGTATGTGATATTATATTATATGCACATTTCTGGAAAACCTCGTGAAAAATCGAGGGGTTTTTAGTGTTTTATGACTTCCATACAAATTTAAATACTAAAAAAATGCAGACTTTGTTGTATTAATGCATTTTGTTGAAAGTATTTATTACAATATTTTAAATATTTATATTTTGAAACGCATCCATCCACACTAACCAAATGTTCAGCGATTGTTTGCTTAGTGTGGAATACGAAAAAGTATTCCAAAAATATTTGAAATACTTTTTGTGAAGTAGGTATTCCAAATATTTTACCCAAGTTTGAAAATCTAAATTTTTGGTTTTAACATGGGCGATTTACGATAAAATTATTAGAAGTCGAGTTGCAATGACTACTCCGAAATTTTCCATTTTTATAATTCTTAAAACTTTATTAAAAATCACCCATGTAAAAACGTAGATAATCTTTTTAAGTTTAAATGTTACAATAAGTTTCCTAGAAAAGTGATTCTAATTTTTTACAAAGAATGAATGGAAAAACGGTTGAATTTATTACCTATAGCATCCTCATAAACGTCTTGACCACAGATAACCAAAGGATTTCGTAGTAGGAAATGAGAAATTCGGTACGTTTTTATTTTTGTCCGATATGTACTATGTGCGATTATTATTTTTCAACAACGGTTTATATTTTCAAAAATACCTACGCAGTTAACGTCGCTATTAGTATAATAATATAGTATTTTTACTTACATTTTTGGCAGCGATATTGTCATATGGTACATATGCCAGGAGTACAAAAAATTAATAATTACTCGTTTGCGGACGCCTACTACCAACAGCTAGTCACCGTCAACTATGATGCTGAACTAAGCAGATGAACAATAACCGTTGAAAAATATTACACGCGACATTCTGCAGTTTCTATACGAGATAGTCATCGACAATTATTGGAAACATACATGCACATTGCACACAAAAAAAAAAAAATGCATAATATGAATTAGGTACCTATACAGGTACCTTATTATTATGTACAGGTATCTACTTTATTTTTTTTCACCGTACACGACGACGTTATTATTAAGACCCATATTGAGAAAACAAATTCTTGGATTACAAGGATGTTTGATTTTAAAATTCTAATACAGCCCCGATTACCCACACTCATCCTACGAACACGTTTTAGCATTGAGCGCACGTTGTACAATGTACGACAGACGAATAAAATATACCTACAATACACACAAACTGCGATATTTTTTTCGGGGATATGCGACAGTGCGAGACACGATGTGTTTCACAATCGTAGGCACGAAAACCCCAAAGAATAAAGCATTAAAACGCGTGTGACAATATTATAACATTCCGTCTAGTTTTTATTTTGATTCCTGCGGCATTCCCAGAGAAAAACACGTTCATATTGTTATGGGAAGTACCTCCTATTTTCCTCGCAGAATTAATTTGTAAAAACATATGTTAATATTACGATATAGTTTACCCATGGTGTAAAACACAGACCGTTTGGTGGAGGAGTTGGACCGTACGAATAACAGTTTTCCCGAGCGCATTTTCATTTTATTTATACCACGACAGTCGCCCGGGTGACGGAGAACTGTGCAGAGAAGAGAGAGGCCGCGCGCGTTTTCTACTCTGAAATGTCGCGCCTACTGAATAATCGATTTTCGCTATGAAATCGAGCCGAGCAAACAGGTCGCGTCCGCCGCGGTGTACGCGCAAAAATCATCGTTGTTCAGCACACACACACACACACACACTGATGGCCGTTTTCTTCGCGCGCTTTCTTTTCCAGACGAAATTTATTTTACGTTTTCATCCAACGACGGCAAATAATAACAAATAAACGCGCAATGTGTGTGTGTGTGTGTGTGTGTGGTGTTTTCGCAAGCGTCCTTGTGGGCGGCGAACACAGGGATTCACGTGCACACGGTCGTTTTGACGGCAGCGAAATGCTTAAAATAATAATAATATTATGTACGTCTGTGGCTAATAATAACTCGTTATGAAAAAGTAGGAGTCGCGCGGTGGCGCGATCCGCTAGGCGCGCGCCGTCCGCACCCGCAAGTACACCGCGGAACAGGTTAACCTCGCGGGCGGGCGAGCGAATGAACGCCGGCTCCGAGATTATGGTAAACACGCTTGTTCGCTGCTGCTGCCGCCGTGGAACGCGCGTCACGACCGACGGGAGGACGGAGGGGGGAAATAAACATATAATAATATATTTTATACGAATAAAAACAAAAACTCCCCGAGGGCCCAACGGGTGATGTTCCGTGTTTCCTGGGATGCGCACGCGTGTGTACCTATATACGAAGGGGCTAAAAATTACGCCCTAAAATACTCGGTAACACATTACTACTGCCACCCACCCTCCCCCTCCCCCCCACTCGCCATTGACTCGGGTAAACGAGAAACGAAAATGCGAGTTGTGTGAACAATAATACATTAATAGGGAGGAACACTTCACTTCCTGGACGACACGTCCACGTCAGAGAGAGAGAGGAATTGTTTTAGGCATATTTTATTATAAGTATAGGTATAGGTACGGTACTTATTATTATTATTTTCCGTGTTTGTTCGATGAAAAAGCGCGTGCGCGTACGCGTAACGGGATGATCGTGTTGAACGGGTGCGGTGAACGGATGGAACGATTGTTCATAAATTCATAACCGATTGAAAAAAGTAAACAAATACGTGATGAATCAGCACGGTCTAGGACGCGTAGGGTAGGTGGTAAAAACAACGCACACATGGCGGATATTATCTGGTATTTATTAATTATTGCGGTGTTTAACGTGAAAAATGACCTTGACATTTGAACGCGTTACTGTTTTTATCAAAATATTTCCCCTCCGACCAGACGAAATTGACGATTCGTCGTTACGTCCGCCCGACAACTGTACACAACAGCAGATATTCCCGAACGCACGGGTCCTTCGAGTCCTCTCGCACGCGGGGCGCTCTTGATCACGACTTTGGTCCGGGCAATGAGCTCTCGTTTATGCGCAGAGATTTTTGTTTTTGGCAAACGCAGTTTAAAAATAACGAGAACGAGTGCAAAAGAGATGCGCCCTCATGGATCATCGTTTATTACGATTTTTATTATTAAATGGATTCACGATCGTGCACCACCACCGGCAACAACCTTGAAACGTTGTTCGTGCCTATTTCCAGAACGAACACAATCTGACTATACGTTTTCACACGCGAGTACACGACAGCACTAACTATTCTACAGATGTGTCCGATACAGCTCGCCGCCGATGCAGTTTATATTATTTTATACTACCTATAACCTGTATAATAATATTGAACATACGTATTATTCAATACGGATGCTTATACCTGGACCCGGGACAATAGGTGAAGATAACACAACAAAATTCGATCTCGTACTACTTATTATTCGACGACAAGGCTTTTTTTAATATAAACTGCCAAACGGGTGGGTAATAAAATTATGGAAAAAAACGACCAAACGTAATAAAACTTTTTAGATTATTATTAGATTTTAAAAACAACCGAGCACCCGAATGGATTATATTTTTTGTTCACATTTAGTTTATTCGGTTAATAATTTCAAACGCACGTTCGTAGTGGCAATTTACATAATATAACACATAATTTTCACCCTATGTTAATTGAATAAGATTCAGGTTAATCATCAATCACCGCAGGTGCTTTAAAAAGGTTTCTATAATTTCTGGTGTTGAATTTCCTTTTTAGACACGTTACTTATTATTTATGTACCTACATGACAATCGACGAGTCTTGCGGACGGAGGGTTTAAGAGAGCGCAATAGTAAAAATTGAACTTTTTGAGTTTCACCTCGCAGCCGGTTTATCTGTGGTGCGATGAATTTGATGGGTTAATAATAGTGCATGAAAAGTATATTGAAAGTTGCTATTAATTACTGGAGAAACACAATGAAATTGATTTTTACGGAAAAATCATGTAAAAGTTGTTCCGGTTTACCGAGTAAACAATCAAAATTATAAATTATTTAGAAGACAGTGGGCCGTAAAAGGCCAGATTTCTGATATTTTTATTTGAATAGCAAAAAAAAAATAGTTGTAAACTATTTGAAAAAATCAAAATTTGCATTTCTTACATTTCACTATACCTACACTTCCTATCTACTATTTTTAAAATAGGTATTTTTACTCTAAAACCATTCGGTAAATCGTACTATTGGAATGACTTTTACATGTTTTTGTAGGGTTTCTGTCCTACTATTACACCCTCTTAAATTAAAGAAATTTCCTCGGAAATTTCATACGCTAAATGACATTATTGTGTCTTACGTGCACCCAAATTAGTTTAGTTAAACGGCCATATCAAAATCCACACGCAGTTGATAACACACCAGAACGAGGAAACGCCGCCGTCGGTTATGGTGGAAGGGGTGCGGTTTCCGCGTGCCGTTGCGGTCAAGCAGCCGGTGGCAATTCATCATTAGTGCACCTCCTAGACGGTGCGCTTGTGTCTTTCTTACAACCATCATAATATTACCATTTAACCTCGTAATTACCTATTTTATTTTTACTATTTATTACAGTGTACCCCACCCAATATACTTACTATACACTATTCGCTATATTAGTTACTTATATTTAGGTAATATCATTTACTGTAACCACCGCTGCTCGCGGGTCTAACTCACCTCTTGAAGTGTTCGCGTATTTTCTCTTCGCGTATATTGTCCGGCAGGTTTCCGACCCAAAGATGGCGAGTCTCCCTAACCATTATGTCGCCAACTCTTCATCATTCGGGAACACGCCCAAACACACAGATCGCGCACAACGATTCCACCACGGTCCAACGGATTCGGAACGACACGACGACACACAAACACGCCACAAACGGCGGTGGAGGCAACGGCCGGAATTAAAACAACAAGTACTTTACGCTAACATTGCGGCCGGACACTCGCGCACCATCGAGTAAATAATAATACACACGGCACGGTCAACACGACGGCGGCGATACGAAATTCACAAACGTACACCACATAGGTATAATATATACGTACACCACACACACGCGCCGTGTACAAAAAAAATAATAAACACGAAAACCCGAACAAAACCGAACTAAACTTCACTCGGATATTTCACATCGGCACGTTCGTTTTAGGCGGCAAAAATATAACTAAAAAATAAAAATAAAGATAAAAACGCACATACGGTAAAAAGAACACGAGCAAAAAAAAAAAAAAAACAATATAATTATACGAGAAAAACGAATTTAAACAACATGAAAAATATAATATTCGCGTGTATATTAAATTATATATATATTATTATATCGTTGAATGTGCCGACTCGAAAATAATAATACGCGACGCGCGTACTCGTGCATAACTCTTCGGCGAATGCGGCTGAACGGATAGCTGCTACGGTTTGTTGACGGGTCTCCCACCCCCACCACTTCTACCACCAGCGACGACGCCGATCGTCGTGGCACGGTCGGCCGTTGTCGGGCGCTGACGTCACCGCAAACCCGCCGACCGCGCCACCGCCGCCGTAGCGGAGACCTGACGCGTTACGATTTCGTCGGCGCGGCCAGTAACCGCGGCGCGGCGAAACGGGAGGGGGCTAAACGGCGATCGAAACCGCACGAAAACAACACTCCTCCCACTTACACGCGATTTTCACGCGCGCACACGGGCCCGGGCAAATCCATCGTCGGCGTACGGCCGGGGTAAGGGACCGTGCGCGGACACCGGTTTTTTTTTTTTTTTTTCTATGCTGTGGACGTGACTCAACGCATCTACTAGGCCACCGCATGGGTTTTCCTCCATCTCGCTCAATCGCCCGTCGCGCGCGCGTTGCTCTCTCGGTCACGCGTTCGCTCCGTCTCGCTTCCACCCTCGTATTCCCGCATTCCGTCTTTTCCGCCTCGCGGCTCGCCGTAATACGCACATAAAGCCACCCCGTCTTCCAATCCTTCACCGCGCACCCGCGTCGTCCGCCACACCGATCGTTACGCGCGCGTTCGGGCCACCGCTCGTCACGCCTAGCGTAAAAAAAAAAAACATCGTCACCGACCGGCGGGGGGGGGGACCGTAGTCGCTGCGATCGCTCTTGTCGCGTCGTTCGTACTTTACAGTTTACTTTGTCGTCGTCGTCGTCCGCAGGCACAGCACTTTGTCGCACACAACGAAACGCCGTCGTCTTCTCACACACACACACACACACGCACACACATACGCGCGCGCGCTGTGCGTTCGTATTGTTGGCATTTTGTGGTGGCCAAACGAGGATTTTCACAAACGGATAGACGTCGATATTCGTCCACCTGTGCTGTGTGTGGCCGTTCAACGGTGTTTTTTTTTTTTTTTTTCCATCTTCATACTCATATTTTATTGTAATAAAATATAATTGTTTTTGGTAATAATTTTGACGTGTGTATTTTTACAGCTACAACCGTGTTCGTCGTCTGTTTTAAACGAATCATTTTACATATTTTTGTTTTTTTTTTTTTTTTTTATCGTTTGTACAGTTTGTACACGTTAATAATTTTACGGGTAAAGTATCTTGTATAACGTGTGACGTAATTTTTTTTCATAATATTTGTTTTCGTGTACGGAATTTTTGGACGTGGAACGACGACGCGCGGTGGCGGCGTACACGGGAACCGCGGCTCGAATCGTTATTTAGCCGTCTCGCCGTTAAGTAGTGGTCACCGCCGCCGCCACCACTTCGTCAAATACAAATATGGTACGGGGCCAACGGGAAAAAAAAAAAAAAAAACACATCCCTTCCGTGGTGGTGATTATACATCATAATTCACATAATGTTACGTTATGCGTGTGGTAGACATTATCATTACACCTACGTGTTTCACGTGCGACAGCTGGTCTTTAAGGTACCTTGGCCGGTAATCGCACGGTCACAAGGATAATATACATACCGCATTCCTGCAGGTAAACCGAAACCGAGGAGTAAGAATACCATACGAGACCAAATACCGATACTATATGTCGTGTGCGCGGCGACCACGGCCGGCGGCTGTTTCGTCGTGTTCGCCCAGGAAAAATAGCAATACGGTGAGATAACGTCGTCGTCTCGGGTGTTTACGGAGAGGATGGCGAGAAGGAGCGAACACGACGCGTTTACATAATATAATTGTACACTGTTGGCAATCGACACGGTGCCCGCATTACCGAGACGACCCGAATTATTTTGGGTACCCATTATTAATGATAATAATTATTGGTCGGAACATAAAAAAAAACGAAAAAAAATCTATTATTGGGTCTCCGTAGACCTTTTTTTTTTTTTTTTCTTCTTCTTCACTTGGCTGCCGTCTTTCAAATTCATACTCCGGCCCATGGCTGATAATAAAAGAATGGATATGGTCCACAAGAGTTTAACACACAGGAATGAACATTTTAAGATAGATTTTGAGGTTACACGGGGTCTTGAAAATATAAAAATATAGTACCTATATTAAATTCGATAATAAATTAAAACTTGACAAATAATCGTACGTAGGTATATTTATTATCCATGTTGTGAAATACAATTTATGATAAGACTCCTTGCTGGAATGAGATTGCTATATATAAAAGCAGTCTTTCTCTATTCCCGGACCGTGACCCCTTGTTTTGCTAATATAGGCATGGCGTTATACAAATTGCTCAAAAAAGCTCGTGTTATCTTTAAGTTCACTGATATAAGTTGGATTCGTTATTTGTCGAATAGTGCATAAATGCATAATACATGCACAAATAATAATATGTATAGGTAATAGGTCGGGACCGTAATTATGGAGTGGCTGATGGAGCTCCAGTCCCCCTCTGAAATTTAAGGAAAATTTTTTCAAGTATGCCTGTGCTCCACGGGATGTAATATTGTTGTTATAAAACTCAATGATGATATCACTCGGTGACTTAGACCCCCGTCCCAAAAAAAAAAAAAAATCTGAATACTCTCATGTAATAATTAGTAGATTATATCTTCAATTACCTCCCTATTTTTTTCGAATAAAACCAGTTTTCTGAACAGCTATAAAGCTATAATGACAAACATGAAATAACTAATAAGTTATAGAAAATACAAATTGATATTGTCAAACCATAATATATTATACAATGTTCTGTGATCATACTGTGTACACAGTATATTCACTGTCAGTGGTGCCGAACAACTGGGACTGCAACATAATTTGAAGGTGTGGTATTGTTTTGTGAAATTTAATCAATATCAAAATAAATATGATAACTGAAGTCTACAATATAACTGAAAATACTTGGGCACCATGCACTACACTAGGTACATATTTATTTATTGGTAATTTAAGAAATTCCTTGACAATTCGGCTTGGGAACATTTTTTTATAGATAAATATGTAATATTTGTATTTTTGTTACCTATTTATTTAGTAAGTTAAACTGAATTTAATCGAATACCCAGCAAATTGTACTACCTACCTACCAAAATTATGAGTTAGGCCAGATAATAAAATATACAAATGGATTTTATATTAAATTGTAGATCACATTTGAACTGTTCAAGCTTAAAATTCAGCGAGGCAACAAAATATATATATATACTAAGATAATTCTGAAAACTTTTGAATTTGTCATCCTGTATTCTAGGGATCGATCGAGGCATTTTTTCTTTATTATTAAAAACTAAAATATAATCATTGTTTAAAAATTACGGGTTTTTAATAATACACAACATGGCCAAAAAAAACGTCTCGATCTCTAGTAGACAAATCGATGAATTCAGAACAGTTTTCAGAATTAAAATCCAACTTTTTAAAGTCTCCCAATTTTATCCCGCTTTTAGGTCGATTCTTGAACCGGTGTCGAATCCCCTTAGGACGGCTGAATACAATATGTATTATCTCATTGTTTTAGATCTTTAAGCTTTACAAAATTAATGCTACTCAGAATTTTCCAATTTAAATTCTGAAAATATATTAAGTTTCTGTAGGTTCTTTATTGGAGAATGTTGGAAACAGGAATTTATTTTGCTGCAAAATTGCAAATTAATTTTTGTAAATTTGTAAACCTTTATTATATGAAAAAAGTATTCCTAACATTCTCTAGTAAGGAATTTACAGAATCTTAATTTTAATATATTTATTAAAATCAGAACATTGTAAGTACAGGAATCAAGTATTTTGGAATTTGGTCGGAAAATCATGCAGCAAGGAAGTATTTTTCAGAATTTTATTTAAAGTTGGCAAACTATTATTAGAGCTTTAGTCGGCAAAATGGGAAAAAAGTTGATTACTTTTTTTTTTTTTTATGTTTTGAAGAGAAGTATTTTGTTATTTCTTTCCAATTTTCACCTTACAAAAAAAGAAAATAAATCTTCTGGACTGCCCTGCGTGAGAGATCTTCTTAAAATTGATGTTTGCAAGTAAAAAAAATTCTCTATAAAAACTTAGATTATTTAGATATTTTGTCAACCTATTCATGCTTATAGAGGAGAGATCTTTGAGCTTCTGGTACTCAGCTGATTAAACAGATGTTTGTATACGTAGCATATAATATGAAATTAATTTATATATTATTTTTATGTGCGTTACTGTAAATTTGACCTTGCCTAATAAATGTATTCAATGAAATAATACAATAATTATACAATATAAATACAATAATTTATGTATTACAAGTTCGATAAATTTTCGGATTACATATTTTGTCGACCTATTCACCGGAAACATTTTAGGAGTGAACAATTATCTTTTAGAATGCGAACGCCAGTTTCCTCCGTAGGCGGAATATTTTTAAAATTCATTAATTAACAATATTATTTCTGATAAAATATATAAACCTAGGTATACGAATTGCACTTAAAAGTAATTCTACTAATGATGTGTTGTACTAAACAAAAAAATTACAATTACAAGGCGTCACACTTAAAGTTACAAATTCAATTTTTCAGACTCAAAAGGTGTTGCACCCGGTAGGTGTTGCACTTAAGCTAGTTAATCTTATAAATCAATAATATTCAATATCTATAATAATCACGCATTTATTTTATATTGTGTTTATTTTTATATTTCTGGAAATAATTTTTTGACCAGTAAACTTAATTCAAATGTTTCACACGTATCTATCAATTTTCCAGTAAGAAATGTCATCTATATATTAGTTGATATTTTAAAGATGTAACTTTTCAATTTTTTCAACAGATTTTTAATACCTAAGAATAACTACCGAAAAATTACAAAAAAACGGGTAAAACGTCAACGCATTGATTTGATTAGGTATAGTTATTAACAACAGTTTGACAAGGAGTCACTCTGCCAAATCTCTTACAGTCAATTCTAAAAACTTGGAATTTGTTCAGAGTAATATAAGAATATGAGGTGATAAAATGTTAACATTTTTGAAAAATTATCGATTCAGTATCGAGTTTCCTTGTATAGTACAGCCTTACCTATATTTCGTAATGCCCCCTTACCCATTCTACTTAATATTTATATTATATGTTTACTCTCTTAAAAATTTCTGAATAATCAAATTTATAAACAATTAGAATGGGCTAAAAAAGCAACAAAACAAATTGGATAAAATCCTAACTAGAACTGTCTGATTTAGAAACACAATAGTACTTAACTATGTATATACCAGGCATAATAAAAGCGGACAAAAGGATGAAAATTTATTTAAATAAAATTTACTCTAAAAAAATCGTTGATTTCCGTTACCCTTTCGCGCCAAAAATAAAAAATTCAAAATACTCCTTTGCGCCAAAGAAAAAAAGTCCAATATTTGGTATATTTGCACCAAATATACCTGAACATTTTATTCCTAATTATATAGGTATGATATACTTCTCCTTCGCCTTCTCTCCCAACTATTTGGGGTCGGCCACCCTGGTCCTACACTTCCACTTAACTCTATCTCCTGCATCTTCTTCACTTACTCCCACCTTCCTCATATCACTCTGCATTACATCCCCCCCATCTCTTTTTCGGTCTTCCTCTCCCCCTCTTACCAACAACAAACATTTCCCTTACTAATCTTACTGTCTCAGTCTCTTCCCTCCTTAATACATGCCCAATCTATCTTAATCTATTCTCTCTCATTTTGTCTACTATAGGTATGATATACATACGAACTAAATTAAATAATTACATTTAAGTTCATCAGTTTCAAATTCTGATTTAAATATAAAATTAACTTTAAAATTGATAACTTTTATAAATAATAGGTTATGACTATATCGAATCGATGATGTATTTGTATTGTCCAATACAATTTACCCTATAATATATATATCTGTGGACTGTGGGTATATGTACTAAGTACTAGCGTTTCTCAAAATTAATTATCATTTATCAATATACTATACGAGTATAGACATCCTTAAATACTTCATACAAATGCGTTTATTTAAAACTATTTGTTCAAAGTAACTATAAAATTTATCTTTTTTTAGATTTAAATCAGAATTTACTGATGATAATGATTTATAATTTAACTGATGAACTAAATTATATTTAATTTAGTTTGTACATATGCAGAGAAAAAATATTCATGTATATTTGACGCAAACAGGCGATGGAAATAAGTGACCCTTTTTCTTTGGCGCAAATCGGTATTTTGAATTTTTCATTTTTGGCGCAAACGGGTGACCGAAGTAAGCGATCATTTTTTTTTTTTTTTTTTTTTTGGCGCAAACGGGCCATGTCCGAAAGGATAATGATATTTTTATAGTTCGCAATCGTAATAATATGTATTATTAATTAAGGTACTATATACAGATTACTATATATATTGTACCTATTTGTTTGTCGTTCATCTCCATTGTTTTTTTTTTTTTCAAATAACAAAACGTGTTTAATATTCAATGTTTACCGCCTCAAGTATGCGTATTTTCAGGGACGTATTTGAGGGGGGGGGCGATAGGAGCGATCGCCCTCCCCCCAAAGCCCATATGATATTAGGGATACAAAATTAGATAGTTAATAATTTATATAATTATACCCCAGTACTATAGAGCTATAAGAACCGGTATTAATTATTATAATTTCATCAAATGACTAAACAAATGTTGGTAATAATGTGATAAATTAATAAAAAAGTGATATAGGTAGGTATTTTGTATACCTAATAAAACTAATATAAATTGGTCCTCTGCCATGTATTCAACGTTATCTAGTGGTGAATTTTATAGTGCGATATTTTCCATTAACTGATAAGCTAAGTGTTTACACCTAACCTAACCTATGTGTATATAATATTCAAATATTGTGTTAACCGTTAACTGATAATTCGCTATTGTTTGTACGAGTTTTGGCATTTGGAGTTTTCTATTGTATTATTGCAATAATTATACGTTTATTAGTTATTATTATGAATAAACGCAAGAATAATATGCTAACAAGTTGGCTGAAAAAAGAGCCTAAAGGTAAGAAAACCTATTAAACTTATCGCCCCCCCTCCCCAAAATGATGATCTAAATACGTGCATGCGTAATTTCAAATATTTATACAGTCCGTATCGTATTATTAATAATAATAATATTATGTATACCGTATGTGTATTTTACGAGGCTTATAATAATATATACTCACGTTATACTCGGTTCTTCGTTTTGCAGCAGGTCACGCCCAAGGAGAAATTGTTGTCGCGTTTATATACCTATATATATAGGTACAGCTATTATATTATATAGTATACACGTATTGTGAGACATTGTATGGCAAACACGCGTGTGTGTGTGTGTTTTTTTATAACAAAAAGAAATGTAAAATAATAATGTTAATCAATAATGGACAAACGACTATACAAGTATATTACATAGGTACGCATACCTACAGCCCCTTTCTCGGATGTGACGCGTGAAAGTTGTCGTTATCACTCGTTTTCAGCAAGAAAAGTGTATGATGGTAGTTTTCACCAAATCGCGATTCGTCCATAACAAAAACATCGATATTTTCACCGACCACAATATGATATGATATTATTAAATAATTAAAATATTGTACATTTCGTCGACTGCTTAGTCGGTACATGATCGTAAATCACGTAAACGGTAAAATAACAATATCGGTACTAAAACGAATTTCCATTTTCGGTTTTTTTTCCAACACTAAACCCGTAAAATCGTACTTGTTATAAAAATTGGGGATATATCGATTCCGCTAGTACTAATTGTACCACTACAGGTATGCGTAGACCGAAAACGACCTATCGATTCCGATCAATTACGAGGTAAATATTCTGTTTCTGATTTCTATCCAAGCACGCCGGTAGAGCGTATAGTATAGAATCTTTAACTTATAATGTGGACTGTGGTTTATAATTGGTAAATGGTAAACCATACTACCTAAAATGTGTATAACCTAAACAGAATATGTGTTCACCACTAATATTTCGGTTGCACCCATAAACCGAGCGGGGTAACTCGCTTGCTTCGCTCACTCGGGCAGTTTAAATTGAAAATATTCCCAAATTCAAACACCACGTCTAGTAATAGTAATATTGAAAAATAATTACGTTTCAGCTGTATTTATAAAAATATATTGGCGAATTATTAATAAACTGCAACATTTCACAAATAAACGTACGCAATCAAGTTTCCGAATATATACACTGTACACAATCGCGCTTTAATATTTAAAATATTATATATATAATATATTTCAAATATATTAATTGTGTGGATGAAAAATTTCGTTTTGGTGAAAAAAGGTAGGTAGGTGGTGTAATCTATAATAATTTGTTTTAGATCTATCTGTAGTCCGCAGTAGTGGACAGTGGTGGAATGTTACACTGGCGTAGTCTATATTATACCTTTTTACGGAGTTTCATCGATTCCGTTAGAATTTTTTTTATTTTAGGCAAAAGGGTACCTACATGGCTATATCGATTCCACCAGTACCAATTCTATCACAACAGTCAGACTGAAAATGACCTATCGATTTTGCCACCCACGTTTTTCACCTGACATTTTTCATCCGTACCACACAATATATTTTCTAAATACCATTAAAGCATTATTACGTACAGTGTACGGTTTCGAGAACACGATTGAGTACGATTTTTTGTGCAATGTTCTTATTTATCAATATTGAATTTTTTCCTATACACCTAAACCATAGATTAAGTATATGTGTTCTTAATCTATGCCTAAACCACAAAACATTTTCAGAAGTGACACGGGTCGGAGAATAGAATACCGTACATGATCGTATATTCGATTACCGACTGTGAAATGACTGAGTACATGATCATAGGAACGGTTTACGGTTGTACGATCAACGATCCCCACCGGCCACCACCCATTCGGCCATTACAAAAGTGATTACAGTTAAGAGGATGATATACCCGCATTTTCTGTCTCCGTCCATCTAATTGGCAATATAGCAAAATTGTACAACGCAAAATTGAAATTATGGCATTTTGATTAGATTTAGAGCTTAAACACCTATTATCAAATTTAACGAGAAGAATAATTTCGAGTGAACCTCATTGGCTTTTTTTTAAATATTGTCAGAAAAAAAAGTTACGGCATTTTTAATTTTTGATATTTTTAAATAGCTTTAACTTTTTCGTCAGACGATATTTTACAAAATGCCCATGAGGTACACTCGAAAATATTTCTCGCTTTAAATTTTGTAATAGGTGTTTATACTCTAAATTTAACCTAAACGCCAAAATTTCAATTCTGCGTAGTGTGATTTTGCTATATTATCTGTTAGACAGACAGAGACAACAAATGCGAGTGTAACATCCTCTTAATACTTAAAATATACCATTTACGTACATGCTCTTAGCATGTACGAACGGCACGTTGGTATTTTGGGATCTAGAATTCTAGAGGTATTTCTAATTATAAGTGCGCGGTCCTTCTGTCCATGACATATGCGCAACAGGAAATTTCCGTTCCGCTCAACTATTATACCTATATATTGTTATGATACTGTTTTTTTTTTATTTCTAATTATATGGAGCGAAATCGTCTATTATCACGTTTTGAAGACGAAAACATCGTAATCAATGTTTTACAATATATATATATATATATATATTAATTTAATAACGCTTATTTTATTCGTCTTAAGCGTGAAATATCGAGATATTTAATATTCTCGTCCTATATATAACGGATCAATTTAATATTAGAAATTACAAAAGTGTAACATCGATTATGTGCGGAACGCAAATTTCCTACGCGTCGGACGGATAGAGAACAAATCGCGGCGTAGAGCCGGCTAATCTTTCTTTTCCCTTCATTGTAATTTGTGTGGGCACACTTGGCGAGCGCGCGCGCGACTATATTTTCCAACAACGGCGGCGCTCTGTCGTTATCGCATCGGATCACAATTTAACGTTTTATATTCTTCGGCACAGGCTTAGCAATGTTTTTTTTTTTTTTTTTTGTTTCTTTTTCTGGTCATTGTCATTTTCTGTACGGTCACGTTTATTGTACTGTATATGTGCGTAGGTATATCCACTCGTATTATACCGCGTGCGCGTATATCCATTGTCGACTTTGCTATTCTTTCTCTCACCCGAATATCCGAGGCGCCTACGCAGATCGCACTAATTTCGGGTTACGCAATAATGCGATTTTTCTCTCTCTCTCTCTCTCTCTCTCTCTCTCTCTCTTCCTCCTATATCTGGGTCTCGATCCGCGTCAGAGCCTGCCGATAATAAGACCGGATATATAATATTATAAATGCGTAACGGTTTTCGGGTAATAATACGATAGGTAATATTATTATCAATAACGACGCCGGTAATGATGATGATGATGATGATGATGGAAATACAGAAAAACGGAGCATGCGACACAGCGGGACACGATCAATCCCCCCCGGCCCGGTTAATATGGTTAACGCGGAAGCGTGACTACTATAAGTACTCTGTTACGCGTAGTTTTTAAATATAAACGCACTGCTGCCGGACCATTCGCATGCGTACCGCACCAAATAACCGCGTGTCCCCAGCTAGATCAACGATTTGTCTTCTCCACGATGGCCGTTTCTGTCTCTCGTTAATCCGCTTGTTTAGATTTATAATCTGAATGCGTAAAACATATTATATAACAGACATTAACTATATGTTATCTGCTATCGTGTAGTCCTACTCCTCGTCCTCGGCCTACCCGACTACGCGTCCCGGTGCTACTATACTACTACAAAAGAGTGGTCAAGCGACGAACTTGCACAAGCACGGGTCTTTTATCGAAACAACCATAAAATATCAATAAATAAATACATTTAAAGATGAAAAGAACCCAATATGCACATCGACGAAGTTACGAAATCGATCCAAGGGTTTTTAGTGAAGAGAGTGGCAAGCTCTGAAGCTCTGATTTTAAATTAATCAATTAATAGTTTAAATTAAAGGATGGGCGAATAGGGATAATTGAGAAATAAAGGGCTAATCCCAATTCAAAATTGGTTTTGTGCTCCTCAAATAATGACGAGAAAAAAACTCCAAGGAGTCGTCGGCGTTCAGTATGGTGGATCCAGGGAGAATTTCGCCCCTCCCCCCCCCCCAAACCCAATTTTTATATTGTATATTTTACTATACTTTATAATATAACGTAATAACACGGAATAATCTTAACTTGTTATGAAATTTCAGGCTTTTGTCGCCTTTTAAAACCGCCGCTGAGAGAGTTATCGGTGAACAACAAATAATTATAATTTGTCTCGGTTAAAAAGTTTTTTTTTTCATTTTCTATTATATTTATATGAGGATTTGAATCTTTTAAATCATTCAACAAAGTGAAATTAATTTTCACGTGTTTAACTTTCTAAAAAAGTGCCTGCTTATTAATATAATTTATAGGTAGGTAATTATTATACTTTAATTCGATTAAAATATGAATAACGAATATCTACGTGAAAATCAATTGCTCTGAATGTGTTAACTTTACTGAATGATTACGAAAATTATCTGTAAAAAATTGAGTTTGGACATTTTTAATTAATAAATATAATATAATTTGTATACTGGATAATCAATTTATTCATGTTAACAAGTTAAAAAAAAGATAAATACCTGTAGTTGCCGCCCACTTTTGAATTTATTATTAATTTCATCGCATAATTGTATGAAATCTCCATAATATAGTGAAAGACAATTAGGTTCAAATAATATACATCTCAATTTAAACATTAGCTATTACACAGTGTTGGATTTTTATTTTATCTATTGGTTTGTAATAGATTATTTTGAAAAAAAAAAACCATAAATACGATTTCTTTTTGTATAATAATTATATATAATTATATGTCAATTCATAACCGATTCGTATTGAAAATCTGAAAGTATCATTCGACAATTTTCGAATATAAAATATATAATATAATAATATGAATATAATATAATTTAGTGATGTATTTCACTTTTATGAATAGATATGATAGTAATGATTTATTATTTATATATAAGTATAATAATATAATAGGCATTCGATTTAGTTAAGCTGCTCAGTATTATATATTTAAAATACCTACCTATGCCATTTATATAATATTCTATATAATATCAAACTAAAAACAGTGTTAGTAGATAGCTATATTACAGTTAATAATAACCGTCAAACTTATTTTATATAAAACTTTCATTATAACAGCGGATTTTTTTTTCTCTAAAGACCTTTATATCACAGTAACCACAATAAAGTTTTTAAATTTGAAAAACTGATTTAAATTACGTAAAATATAAAGACAGGAGTTTATAAAATACTTTTATATAGAGTATCATTATTGTACAAGCCACGGTAAATTCTGACTATATTTCTTTCGCTCGCCCGAAATATTAAAAATATAACCTAACCTAAATGCGTGTAGGTATACGATGTGTGTGTTATGAATTTTAGTTTTGTATATTAATAAAAAAATCGGACTGACAAAATTGTCGAATACGTCACTTTTTCCAGCCACAATGACGTAAAATTTATAAAAGAGGACGAAGGATCGTTATAATATAATTCACATAACTGATATACGGTTCGTTGAACAAGTGATGTTTATAGAAGGACGTATAGGAGGTACATGTATACCTATATATATATACAATATATAATCAAAACCGAAAAAATAATGAAAAACGTAAAGAATGCGAAAAGTCGGGGGGAAAAAACCTGTGGGAATAAATATATAGGTATTTGTATATGCTGTCCGCCCATTTTTTCCAGATTTTTTTCATCCTAAAACTCATTGTCCATTCGAATATAATACTGCAGGTATATTATACAATCGTGTGTGAAAGAGTGATAAATGAAAACGTGAATTTTTCTACGGTTAACCTTTGAGCGTTTTGTACGCGTCGGTTCGCGTGTCGTTTACAGACTTTTAGAGAATCGATACAAGCACGCATATCCAGCATTTTATTTTTATTTTTTTCTATATATAATTTGAACGTGTATAGGTATAATATATATATATATATATATATAAAAGACACTTACGAAATAATAATAATAATAAATCAACAATACGAACGCATAACATTTTGTGTTGTATAATGATCTCCCATTGGGATAAAACACAATTGTTTGTTGTTCGCGGGTATCGAAATATGATATTTTGACAAAAGAAATATCCTAGCTACTATATTCTAGCCAAATATATAATATATTGTTGGCAATCAATTATTTCAAGTAAAATAATCTCTTCGGTCACGGAAATAATTATTGTGTTGTTTGTTGAAAAAAAAAACCCCGAGGAAAAAAGTATTAACCAAAACACGTGGCGGTATAACATAATATAATATCGAAACGACCAAATGATATTTTTGACAATAACGACAAATTTTCTCGTATATCCTTGGATTTTGCACACAAAAATATTTACCAGTTAAAAACTTGGAACTATTAAGAAACTAAAAATATTGTATATTATTACCTTGAGATTAATTAAATCCTATTTTTTTTTTTTTTTCGTTTCCTCGATAATATTTACCGCGAGTTTTATTTTTTACAAATTTCATATTTTTATTTATTGTTAGTTATATTATTATACCGATCGATTTTTATTCCAGCAATAGTATAATACAAAGTTATTACGATAATAAAACGTTTTAAAAATTGCTTTATGAATATTTACGAGTTTCATATAATATTTGCTTATAAATCGTCTATATATATTTAAATTACCACTTCATCTAATGTGCGTTATGTGTGGCTCGAAAAGTTCATTCGAACATTTTTGTTCGCTCGGTTATTGCGCTATGAAAAGTTTAACTGAATTACAATGAGAAACGAAGGGAAAGCCAACAACAAATTCGACGGGGTTTTTTTTTTTTTTTTTGTACCGACAAAGGGTGTGTCGAACGAGAGTTCCTCGATCTATCCCCCGAGGAATAAGACTCGTCCGAACCCCTTTTCTACTACAGCATGAGCTTGGCCAAACTCACCCCAAAAGCCGTATATGAAATGCATGACCGGCTTTTTAAGGGATATGTCTGTTTTACGACTTTATCAAACCTGAGGAACCACACGTATTATCTGTATTCGTTCGGACGCGCTCGTGAACTATTATTTTTAATCCGGTGATCGACACGTGGTTTATTTTTCAAATCAATAGACTTTTAAACCCTCTAATATTGAAATACGCGGTGACTCTTTATTTGTCCGCACTGATAGTTCGGTCGATCGCAGTCAAATCTACACAATTGTACTCGTATATATCTATATCCAGGGGCGGGTGCGTATACTACAAAATATAATTATTTCATTCGACGACACGTGTTAATGGATATTAATTGTGTACCAGAAACACCTCCGGGTTTTAAGCATACCAATCGTCAAGAGAAAGTGTTATCGATCTGTTCTGCTCTACAAGTTCAATCGGTTTGTGGGTTGGTTTTTTTTTTTTTTTTTTTTATGTGCTCCGTGTGACGTTTTCTAAAAGCTCGTGTTGAAGTGCACAAAAATAATATTCTCGTTTTACTATAAACGAGAATGATAATGTAAAAACAAAACGGCGATTCCCGCTCATTATTATAGTTTCGTTATCGGTTCCGTCATTGATACACACACAGAATCCGCCCGAGGGACGATCCGATAAAACCGGACGCGCCACCATACTGTGGAGTGTTCGTGAATCTCGAGTGGATCACCTTGAACGTAGGTCAGAGATAATAATACTCGCGTCGCACTCGGCCATGTGTGTATAATATATTATGCGTACGTGCTGGACCTCTGTTTCCACAGTAGATAATGTTATAGTGTTATGACGACGTTCTCGTAAAAAAAAAAAAAAATAACAATAATAATAATAATAATAATAATAATATGAAAAAAATTCGAGATAATCGATAATGATCCGAATTTTCCGGAGAAAATGTCGTAATCAAAAATACTCTTCCATAATATTATATTGTGGCGGTTTTGAAAAAAAAAAAAAAAAAAAACCTCATTCGATCGTGTATTTTTTTTTTAATTGCACATCCCTTCGTCCCGTGATATGCTGCGAGGGAGGGCCCTCGAGTATCCATCCGTATAATACATACACTCCTCGACTAATATGATAATGCGATTGGAAGTAACATTTTATGCTAATGAGCGTTCGCTCCAAAGGTGTGCGTGTTTTTTGTTTTTTTTTATCGTGTACACATTCGTGAACCAAATGATCCCAATAAGTATAATAACCATAAGATAATCGTGTATACGGGGAAATGGGTGGGGAGGGGGGAAACTAATTTACATTTTGTATGGTAAATACTAGTTTTCCGGTGTAACTTATCTGTTTGTATTATTATTATTTATTTTTTTTTCAACAGCGTGCAGGCTCTTGAAATATTGTTTTTGAATTATTTTTCCCGGTTAATGTGATTTGGGTTAATGCGCCTTCTTCCACTATCTATATAATATATACCGTACACCGCGACCGCCGAGCAGCGTTGTAAAATATAAAAATTACACTCGACCCGCGCATTGAATGATAATTTATCCATGTACGGCATAATATATTATGTACACGGCGCACAAAATGTTGCAGGCGCTTTACCGTAAAATGTCTGTGACAAAACTACGGTGGATAGGTGGTATTATATTGTATGCATTTAATTAAACGGTGAGAATTTTCGACGTGTAGTAACAAGATTAGACTAATCACTGCAGATATGATTATTATTATCCGTGATCACGAATATTGAACGCACGTCATATAAACATTAGCATTATCTTAGGTCTTTATGTAATAATTAATATAACGTTACACGTATTATGTCGAAGCCGCGTCATAGCCAAAGTGTATTTGGGGGGGGGGGGCGGTGGGGTTGTTATCATTTCACTCACGATTATAAAAAAAAAAAAAAACACTATCGTAAAATCTATAAACACTACTAGATAACCTCTCGACCATAATAATATTATTTGTCCGTTCTCGAACCACTCGGCCGATTCGTAGACATTTGGCCCGTCGGGTATTACGACAATATGAATTATTATTATTGACCAATCTGTCATCTTGTCCATTCGCTTTTGTATTATATATTATTACTTTCAATAATAACGTTTATTAATTTTTTTTTTTTTTTTTTTGTTGTTGTCCTTTAGGTCGTTACACTATTGCAGCGAAGAAGACACACCCAAATCGTGCTGTGGTCTATTGACGTTACCAGACGCCACCAGCACCGTGTCCATCAGGTGGTTCATCGGTATCGTGTTCATAGCGGGAATTTGTTCGGCGCTCGTGGGCACGGTTTTGGGCGCTACCAGAGCTTCCGGTAGAGAACACCTCACGGTCGCCTTGCTCATGATCGGTGAGCTTAACATAATACAATAATTTAACCCCATATATAATGGATTTTTATTTTTTTTTCTCTCAAATCGTTAAATAAGATTTGTCCGAAACAAATATTATATTACGTTCTTTACGCTTTTAGTGCCTACGTATCCAGTTCGTCCGTAAAAATAAAAATGTAACAATATTCCTTAAAATGACGTATAACGGTTTTAAACGAATTTTATGCTTTATATTTTTCATATTATTAACGCCGGTTGGCCGGATAAACGTGCGTATTATGTATGTATTTTATGCAGACAAATGCGTTTTGTCTTCCTTATTTCGGGCATACGTCTTTTCGAGACTGTCAAATGATATTCGATATCTATCAGGTACATATATTATATGTGTGTGTGTGTGTGTGTTTTATTGCATAATGACGTCTATCCGAGTAAGACCGCGAAGGTATTATTGTACGCGTACGCTCTGTAGTGCGACAAAACGTAATATTATAGGCTCATTTATTTTGAATATAAGCTGAAATCCCATTTGTTTTCCACGGGGAAAATATTTTTTGAACAATTTTACTGATTACACAAGACAAACGCACGTGTAGGAAATATGATGTAAGTACCTATATCGTTTATTGGTACTCGACATTCGGTCGTGTAATCGTGAAATTATACAAATATATTCACGAAAAGCCCGTGTTAAATCGTCTTTTTATTCGACGAACACAATAATAATCAAAGCATCATTCGATTTCATAACGCGTATTGCTGGGCATATTGCATATTTTGTTCATCGTGCCTGGTGTACGTGTACCGTTATTGTTTTACCCTATCCGTGTACGATTGTCATTATTCCCGCGATCCCGTCAATAATATCGCCAAGTCGTATCGACCGGGCACAATATTTCGACATCTATCTTCATCGGCTACAAGACGGATACTGGATCATTACCACTGTTTTATACTAAGTGTATACAGGCAGTGGCGTAGTCTGGGGGGGGGGGGCAGATGGCCCCTCTCATGGGCCTTTTTTTTTTTTTTTTTGTAAACCAAAACTTGTGTTTGTTAAATTCAGTAACCAAGTTTCATTAGGTTAACCACGATAATAATATTCGATAAGCAAAAGATATTGTATTATCTATGTATACATAGTCATAGATAGCCGTTCTAATATTTAAATTAAATTATAATATTCAAGTTCTAATTTATTGAACTATTAAATGTGTATAAATTATCAAATTAATATCTGTACAAGTATGAATCTAAAGTAGCGTAAGAGTTAAGCTTGGCGTTAGCTAACATTAATAAACATGAGTTAAAACTATAACAATATAGAGAAAGATATTTTGTTGAAATTTTCTGAAAGATCTCCCAGAAGGATGCAAATGTTAGATTGGACACAATTAATAAAATATATTTTGCCTACCTAGTTAATAAGTTTATTTTTCAGTTTTTTATTTAAATATTAACATTATATTTATTACATATTATTTATTTACTATAATTTATTAGTTATTAGGTAATTATTATGTTACCTAAGCACTAAGCATTCTAGTAATTAGTAAATATTTTATTAATGCTGATATTACTTTTTTTTTAAATATAATAAAAAACAAAAACGTTATTTTAATTATGTTATTTATTGCCCCCCCCCCTTGCTTAAATCCTGGCCAGGCCACTGTAATACAGGTGCGTACGTATAATCGTCGTATAATATACTTTTCCTTTTAGACGGCCTTATCTTTTTTTCTATACCGAAACCATTATAGGTTCGTGTGTCGTCGTAACGATCGCCATTTTATAACGATCGTCCTCCACGTTTCTCGCGACAATTCGGTAAAACGTCGATGGTAGTAGGGTTTTCCCATTAATATAGTATGGCGCCGTGTACTGCACGAGATCGCCCGTGTGCTAAATGTTCCCTCCATTAATCGGATTACTCGCCAACAGACCGATGGACATAGAATCCAATAATCATTTACCGGATCTTATATATATATATAGTATACATAGTATAGTATATATATATACCTATACCGCGGATTTCCGATTCACCGAGATATCAAAAGGCGAACGTATCGGCAAAGGTCGACTTACCGATAAATTTCAATACGCCTGCACACGACTCGTCTGTCCCGGAAACGTACATTTTTTTTTTTTTTCATTTTTCGACTTCCCGGAGGAAATTAAAACGGCCCGGTGATATTATGTGGATATAAAATACAGTTCGCGTCAAAACTCGAAAGACTCGAAAGTATTTGCTATAGAAAAAAAAAAATTGAAAATTTTCAACAACGATTCGTCAACATTTTCACATAGATCGAGATTTTTTGACGGAGTGTGGTGTCCCTTTGACGGATCCTATGGCTGACTGGATACCTGATGATGTGGCGTGTCAACACAGTTTTCCTAGTTTTTTTTTTTTTTTTTTAAATACGAATAAAACGAGGTTTAATACTAGTAAGTTGGTATCGTGTTGAGCGTATCGCACCGTATACATATATAGTAATTGTAAGTACGTCGTGAAAAACAAACGTACATTATCATTTATTAACCATTCATTCGAGAACTTATATAATATCTAAAGGAAAAGGGAAATGTTTGAAACTTTCCGTGTTCATAAATTATTTACAAACAAACGCACTTATCATATTGAACGATACATGTGTAATATACTCGTGTGTATGTATTATATATGTTATATTACATCAAAATGAATTTTTTACGCGTCTTATTCTTCAATTTTTAATACTGAATAAAACAGAATTCATTGATTTAAACAGACATGTAAAAATTGTTCCTTTTCTTGTATTAAATTATTTATTGAAATTTGTGTGTATACATTTAAAATTCAAAATATTACATTTACCAATGCATTTGAGCCATTTCAATATTGTTCAAGTATAATAATTAAAGGTCCCTACACGAACTCATTTAGTGGGGCTCATTATCTTCATTGAGGAAATAAATAAATATGTTAAGTACCTTTTATTTATTATTTTTTTTTTTTTATATTCTTTGACTTGCTAAAAATACGTACTTACCTACCTATATTCAAACTTATAACAAAAGTCTGTTTTTACATTTAAATGATTTATTTATACAAATTATATCTCATCGAAATGGCATTATTAGGACCAAACAAAAGTGTGTCTGATGTGAAATCTTAATGTAGCTGTTATACGGGAGTAAAAAAAAAAAAAATCGTTTATTCATACGTGGTGAAATGAAGCTTTTAAATTCCTAAACATTTTTAAAATGTAAATCCAAACTTTATTTCCTGTGCGTGACATAGTAACGTGCAGTATTATACGATTATAGCTTATCCGATCATCGTTTGCTAATATTATAGTAGCATATACGTCATTTGGTAGATTAACATTTTTTAAAGAAAAAAAAGAAACTATACGCCGGATATTCGTCAAATCAGTGAAATGTAATTATTGACTTTCGTGAAATTGAATAGTTTCGTTACAATTATATTAGCCAGTACATAAAATATTTTTGTCGATATATATATATTTATGTTACAAAAAACACCCAGAAAAACAGTCAAAACTAGTTCACAATCGTTGTTTACTGATACATTATATTATATCGATCACTCACGGATTAAAAAAACGAAACAAGCACTGTCTAATACAGATAAATCATTTTAATAACAAATTTTTATCGTGTTATTAAATAGATTGATACTGGGTTGCACAAACAGCATATAAAAACAGTTCAAGAAAGTATGTATCGATTGACAAATAATCTGATAAACATCTTTATCGATTAAATTAAGCAGTGGACTGTTGCACTAAAATTCAAAGAGTGAAGACATTAACCACAAAGTTCTGTGCATTAACCATGGTTATGTTACCAGCGTTAATGGTAATAGTTTATAAAAGTAATATCGAAGGATAACAATGACTGGACATGAATAATATTGTCAGTTTAGTTAAATAAAAAATAAATACTAAACAACACGCTACATATTTCTGTTATCAAAATTTAAAAATATGATAAACCGATCAATCGATCCAATAAAGTTGTGTAGGACCTATCTATAATAAATCTGTGGAACCGAAACCGGGCCCATACAATTTATCGAACCAATTACCACATATTTATCAAATCGATAGAAGATAAAGATCGTTTGTGCAACCCGGCATAAAAATGTTAATGCAGTATACTAGTTTTTCAAATGTTTCTTTTTTTATTATTATTATTATTTTTTTCTTTAATTATCTGTCGCAGTCTTTATATTACATATTATTATGATTTCACGAAACGAAAAACATTCATACTCGAATCCCATATATAAATGGAGAGTGAACTCACACCACTTGTTACCTTGTGCCATATTTCGGACGACCTACCGTCGTCGTCGTCGTCAGATTCGTGCGAAGTGCAAGCGATCGCGCGCGCGCACACACGTCGAAAATCCAGTTCACGGCTAAAGGACGAAAACGATAATGATTGCATAATCCGTTTGTGTTGTACCCATTAGATGCGTACGATAATAATGAAAATATTATGATATAATATATTGTAATAACCGTTTCTCGACGTGCTCGCCCGAAACAATTACATAAAAAAAAAAAAAAAGAATAAAAAATTAAATAATACATTATAACGACTATGATACGACGGGCCGTCATGTCGAGAAGTGAAGTAACACGAGTAACCTATACCCATATCGACCTATACTCCGCTATAGTTCGCGCCGATTTCCGGCCATCGTCGGTCGTCGTCATTTCAAGGGCACGGCTCGAAGAGACCAACACCGCCATCGGATTTATCGTACACGGTTTTCGTTATGATCGAGACTCGGACGTTGATGACTCGCGTTTCCGACATTATTTGGCCGTTTTCTTCTTCTTTTTCGTAATTCGAGATGAATTTTTTTCAGTCCTTTTTCCACTAATTATTGAGTTCATGCGCATTTTCAATTTCTCGATTTTTACAATTCGATATTCGTATACATATATCGGATAACACTATGACATAAACCCACGCGGATGTCGTGTATATACGACGCGGAATACTGCAATAACATAATATACCCGCCTAATCCTTATCGACGCCGATGGTTGTTTTACACAATTTCCCGAGTTCTTACGAATGTCAATGTCTTTTTGTGCGTTGTTTAGGTGAAAAATGTATTTTTCGATATTTTCAAGTCATAAATGCATTTTTGTACATTTTTTTTTTTTTTGTTATGGGTTTATCAGTTGTTATTATTGCGCTTTTTGTGTTTAAGTGTACATACATTAATATATGTGTGTACGCGTGTGCATGATCCATGCACGAAGAGAATCAAGCACGTGACCGCATGAATAACAGGAATTACGGGAGATTTACCTTCTCGGGATACACATGACTGGTCCCCTATATATATACATTATACTTATAATTTATATGTATATAATAAGTATGTAATAGTATACTAAATGAATAGTCGTGTTGTATTAGCAGTCGTGGCGTTTCTTTTGCCGACTTCAGTATAGAGATGTGGAATTTACCGGTAAAATTGCGTAAAATTCGGTAAATTGGAAATTTTTTTTTTTTTTTAATAGTTGGGTACCTATATTTTTTTTCAAGTAAATTTTGTAAATTAATTTGGTACGTTATTTCATAACCTCATTGACCACAAAATTATTCAGGCATATATATATATCTTAAAACAAAAATCTTTTTTTTTTTTTTCATTTTTACTATCTACTATACAATTATTCACAGGAAAAGGACATTTTATTGATTTTATTATTATTCATTATATTATACACTTTATAAGGCTAAATAATAATAATTATTACACTAGGTATAGTACAACCATTTAAAATGAGGGGTCACTCAATTTTAAGTACGGTAAAAAAGTGTACCCGGTAAATTTACCTACCTCACATCTTTACTTCAGCACGAACTGTCATTAACCCCCCCCCCCCCGGATAAGGGTACTGCGATTTTTCGGCACAATTTTCGGTGTATTGTCTTCTATAATCTCGTGGTATCACCATCCACAATAATGTGCTCGTACACCTATAGAATACATATTACAATGTGCGTTACAATAAAAACTCAAAATCGGTGAGAAATTTAGTAGTTATTAATATAATAAGTATATATTATAAGAGGGTTTGTTTTTATACTCGATTAACTTTTCAGCCTTCCAGTTGTTATATTCAATAAACAATTCGAACATAATTTAATAAAATCAAGATTATTAGATAAACATGTATATTATTTACTATTTTTTTGTTTTAAGAAGACGCCACACACACTCGTTATTTTATCATAAAAACTGTTTTTCGAGAAAAAATCGTTCTCGAGGTGTAGTTGTAATTAAGAAACTAAATTTTGACACAATATTGTAGATAAAATTATTTGTGTTCTAATGTTCTACCGTCGTATTTTTAAAAAAAAAAAAAAAAAAAAAAACATAAAACCTTAAAAAAGTTATTAATTTTGTAATAACTATTTTTTGGGAGAATTTTACAGATAACATCAGTTATATTTGTGATACAGAAAAAAGACGACGGTAGAACACAGATAATTTTGTCTACAATATTACAACTGCAGCCCGAGAACAATATTTGTTCTCGCAAAACAGTTTTATTAACAAAAATCGTTGTTACACAACAATAAAAAGTGGTACTGACACAGATCTATTTTTAAATTTAAAAATTTAATTTACTTTTAAAATGTACTTAAATAATTATGAATTATTTATTTTCTTAAAATATAATTACAAATCGTGTAGGTAATGACTTTTTCGACCGATCTTACATTACTGAATACTGAATGTGCATTGGTGTTAGTTGGTGGGTTGATTATATTTTTCTGGTGAAACAACAACCGCCCAGTTTGATAGATGGGCACACTGAAAACGTTTTGTTCGCCGCGTAAACGGTACTTACCAGGTACCAATGTAAAATTCAATATTAAGATATTTTAGACATGATGCACGCCGCCGTCGTTACCGCTTTCCTGTAAAATAATACATTTAACACTTATTCGATTCTAAATAATTGGAGGTTAGAAATCACTCTTCTATACTGTCATGCTGTATAGTACATTATTGTCCCTATATATATATATATACGTCGTGTATTATACACTGTACTCACTATATTATGTAGCACACGTATCAACTCCAATAAAATTATCCGTTTCGAATTTATTTTTCCGTCGTGTTCGACTTTTTAAACATAATAATTGACAGATTTGGTGCGTACAATATATGAATATTTACAATAATTTGATCAGCTATAAGAGTTAAAATTGAAAATCAATCGATTATATATAGCTTTTATCAAAAATAATTTTCCATTTTTTTATTTTTTTAATAAAAATCGAATAACGTAACTATTAATATGTATATAAATATATAAATTTTATACGCTATATAGACTATGCCTACCTATATATATATATATATATATATATATAATGTAATGTAATAAATAAATAATTCATGTTGAATCGTCGTCATATAGCGCAAATTTAATTTTGTTATTATTCTTAAATAATAGAATAGGAAAAAAAAACAAACGTTTTAATATGAAATAAAACAATACCGTTATAATATTATGTTTTGTTACCACTGTATATAGTGTAATATATATCTGCGGCTATGTCAAATAATAATTATTTATATCTTCGCAGCCATATTGTCTTGGCACTTATTGGCTAAATCTAAATTGAAATCTAGCAATATTCAAAATCTAAATTGAAATGAAAAAGAATTATTTATATTATCGTGTTTACTGTTTATTGTTTGGGTTGTTTGGAGAATTTGTAATCAGTTTATAATATACAACGTTAATAAGAATGTCTTAAATATTGCAATATTACAATCACATACGCCGTACGCATAAATTAATGTTATAATAATATGATTATATATATATATATATAAGTATGTTTTTTTATGTTTACAAAATAATTATTAACGAGTAAACACGCATTTTTTTTTATCAAATAAATTATTTTCTTTAAATGTATTTTTTTTTTTTTTATATATATTCGTTTATACTAATTTTATTTGTACCTACGAGAAGCGGTTGCGCCAGCACTTCCTATTTGTTATATACGATGTCATTTTCATGCGACGATTTTATTAAAATTAGTCGCCTAAAAAAATATCGTCGCCAAGACGTGTTTAATACATAATGCTACGGACCTATTTATTGATTATTATGTATATTATATAGGTATTATGACGTTGTCGACTGATTATGAAATGAAAACCGGAAAATGTTGTTTCTCGTATAGAGGTATATCTGATCAACATGTATACTTATTAATTGCAATAATTTAAGAACAGAAATAATCGAGTAATGAATATAATTGCTCGCTGATGAGGATATAATATTGAAAAATATGCTTGTTGATCCTATAAGGTAAACCGGTAGAATGATATTGTAAGAAATCAAATAAAAACTATCGTGTGACGACCTTGTATACATATTTAGTATTGATTCGATAATAATTAAACTATCCGTTGACTAGCCCATCCACCATTATAATTTTTATAATCGCCCGTTTATCATACTTATACATAAACAAAATATAATATTATAGTCTTGGACATTGATTCACATTAAAAAAAACTCATTATATACAATTTATTTATAGTACCTAGTTGCCATTAGTATTCCATTCATATAAGTACCCCTATACGAATATCGAACGCAATTTATACGTTTTATTTGCGTTCAAATATTTATTTACGTATAAGACGTATTTGGAACTTGAAAAACTCGAAAAAAAAATAAATAATAATAGTCTAAATACAGTTGTAATTGTACGGTCGTTCGAAACGATCAAGAAACCATTTAACGCGATCGAATATTGGACAGAGAAGAACAAAATTATGATTACTCTACTATATATTTTCTTTACAAAATTATTACTCACCTATATATGAATGTTTTTTCCACACGGGACTTTACATGTCTATATATTATATTCTCGTCTTGAAATTTCCGACTGTATATATACTCGTATATATATATTATTTTATAGCGCTGCTTAGTTATATTTTTATGGCGATTCTTTTTTTTTTTTCTGTTCATTTTAGAAACGCACGAATATTTCATGCAACGTCCAAGTCTGTTACAAAAATGTTATATATTTACAAAAAAAATCTTTAAAATATGAAATTTATAAAAATTACTTCTATCGATGATAATTCTACTTGGCCCGAGAAATCAATTATAGATAGACAATGAACATATTTGCACTGCATATAGGTATTATATTATATTATTAATAGTCGTCTCGGAAGATTTACAGTGGTTTTTTTTTTTAATAATAAATAAAAAACAGAATAGTAGTATATTATAATATTGCAAATCGTTAAATTATATATTTTACCAAGATACAATTTTAAAAAGTCAACTGACCTAATTCTATATAATACACGTGCATAATGCATTAATATGTTTTTATATGTTCTCTAATAAACTTTGAACTCGTGTGTGTGTGTGTGTGTGTGTACGTATATATACGTATATATGTTATTTCCAACATTTTAATGTGTCTTAAAACCTGACAAAAATAAACTCGTTATTGGGAATGAAATACGACTATTTTTTTCATTATAGTACCAGTGTGGCAAACATCTATATTATATATTGTGAATTTTCGGTATTTTTGGTAAATAAAAAACAAGAACATAATATTAACGCATATTCATCGTCGCACTTAAATCTTCCGACTGTAACCGCTCACACCGATACGGCAATTTCGCTATATTCGTAAACTTCTGGTCGATCATTACCTATATTTAGTACCTACCAATATGCGTAATTAGTACTATTTTCGTGTTCGTGTGCCCACAAACATTCGTCAAAATGATATCTATACGCATTTACTGGATTGATTTGACACTTGCCAAAACAACGCTTTGAGTCTTATAGTTTTCTCCATTTTCAAGACGTATAATTATTATGTGCATTGGACATTATTATATTTTATTAAAAATTAAAAATTCCTGTATATGGTACGGAAGACCAAAAGGATTTTTCGACCCATTAACTGCGCCGACGACAACCTCAGCCACTATATATGTAATAAATAACACAAACGCTGACACTGTTTCGAATATTTTAATGACTAAGAAGATTAACATAAAATGTTATACGCGCGCATAACTGCAGGCTGTTTAGACTGTGTAATACAACGCACGCGTACAACCGGTAATTATTGCCCAAAGAGAATAAACCTCAGAATATTATTGTGCGTAACGCGGCCGACGATGTACATGATCAGTGCCTATAAATACAATACACGTACATTTCGCTGCCCCCCCCCCTTTTCGAATTTTGGGTTTCTGACAGTGTACATTTTTAGTTTGTAATTTGTTTGAATTTGTTTGATAGTTTTCAGAATTTGTTTGACACATAAATTAAAGGATATAATATCGTCTATATTGT
>JAIPRL010000896.1:82337-99840 GCA_025469235.1 Pemphigus obesinymphae
TCAAACAAATTCTGAAAACTATCAAACAAATTACAAACTAAAAATGTACACTGTCAGAAACCCAAAATTCGAAAAGGGGGGGGGCAGCGAAATGTACGTATACAATACGTATTTCGAATAATTAATATAAAATACTATGCTAAACCATCGGTTGAATCGGAAATATACCTAAGCAGCAAACGATAAATCACACGCGTGATATTATAATATTATTATCATCGCGATTTAGGTGTATTTTTTATTTTTTTGTTTTTTTTTTTACGTAAAACGAACAGAAATTTAATATTAATTTTCGTAATTTGTATGCGGACCAAAGCTCGTACAAGTCAAAAAAATGTTTTTTTGTTTTTTTTTTTTTTTTTTTTTGTCGTCACCTGAAAAGTAGTGATTTTCGACTTGGTGGATCCCTTCTCATTAAAACCGTCCGTATAATGTATACTATCGGAACAAACTAAACCGTTCGGGGAAAAGTATCCGCTGGAAAATTATCGTCTTGAGAATGGATGTTGATCAAAAGGAAACGAACGAATCATTAAAAAAGAATACACAGAATTTTAAAGTTATATTTACGAAATGAATTAAAATCTCTATATACGAGTATGTTATGTGTTATATAACTATAATTATTTTTTAATTACTGGGTTGATTATTTCAAGTGAATTATATACTGTGTATAGTACCTAATGGTAGTGTACTTATTTTTAGTGTATTAACCGCATTTTACTTCATTTTTTTTTTCTACCGAGGATCTAAATTCGGATATGTATCCTTAAAATGGCTGTTGTTGTTGTTTTTTTTTTTAAATTATTTCGTTCGTTAAACTGTATTAACATATGAATTATTGTGAATAGTGTAATATTCAAAGGCTCGCCATGTACAATATATATATATATATGACCGACAATATACTTGATTTATTAATAGTTAAAACTAGGATTAAAGTCCTTTCAATAATTCAGCCCTCTCACTGTGCAGCACGCCCCGTGTGTACGTACGTGTACGCGCTCATAAGTACGTGTGCCTTTGACACTCTTAATAAACGACGACGGGAAACTCTAATTAAAAGCTTTTCCGCGGGAAATTACATATTAAATAGATTTATCGTCTTTTCTGAGTTCAGCTCCGACCGACGCAGTAAAATCGTTGAACCTAAAGGGTTTTTATTTTTATGGGGAGAGGGGAGGGCGTGGACGAAAAAGCGTATTTTCAAAGCACTTTAAATCGTTCACATGATATAGGCCGAGGGGTAAAATTATTGTGATAACTGAAATGCCATCGTTAAATATTGTTAAAACCTCCTCTACGCACACACAGTACAAAATATAAATTTCCAATTCGTATATATTTTTCTCGCCGAATTTTCGAGAAGTACTAGTAGCCCCGTGTAATTTATACGCTCGTTTCTCTGCGCAATAATATCGATTTATATATAATATGTAGTCGTATAATACCTGATCGAATGTTACGTTTAAAATGTTATATAGTTTTAAGCGTACCTATCTCATCTATATTACTATTATCTCGTGCCTATATAGTTAAATATGTAATAATAATTATTATATAATTGATTTCGCCTTTTTTGGTTTTTTTCTCATCTCTGTGCCCACATAATATTATTATTACACCTATTATTTTGTAATCGGTGTGCGCCGCATATAGTTTTTATCGTCTAGTACACACAACTTGCTCTCATGTTAATTAACTGTATTAATTATAAATATAGACGCTGTTATTATAATATATAGACTATAATGTAGAATAGTTTCACTATATTATTATATTACTTTTTTTGTGCGCGAAAACTAATCGCGTTTTTTTTTTTTCGTAAATAATATTACTTATCTGCTATAATTTATACGTTAATAAATAATTCATTACTGTGAGATATTGTCTGTATACATCAGAACGATAATAATTGTGTATTTTAATAGTCATGGGTGATAACAGATAGGTAGTATACTAAATACTTACATATTTCCTATAAACTTGGAGTATATTATTTTAATTTCTGGTTTTTTAGGAATTATTAATGAATCAGTTTTTTTTTAACAACCTATATATTAGTATATTATTGTAGAGCCTGATATAATTTTATCGCTTTAAACCATAATATTCTTTTTAATTGGCCCCCGAAACAGTTTTATAGATAGGTAGTAATATTAATCGCTATCACACGAAAAAGAAAAGAAAAAAATGAATTATTACTTTCATACTTTTGTTTGTTGATTTTACTTTTTTAATACTAGAATATGCAAATTTTTTCCTCCGTAAACTACAAATACCATCATCGATTCTATACCAACGTAACATCCAACCAAATAAAAAAAAAAAATACTAAATAATATTTGTGATCATAATATTATAATAGTATAATATACGTATAACCTATTTGCCTATTCAACCAATAATTTCGTTTTCGATTTTCTCCCCCCCCCCACCGTCACTCCTAGCTCATTCGTACGAAACGTGATCGTTAAATTTGTAATTTCTAAGTTTTATATTACATTCTTATCGATTATTTACTTTGGTTCGATTTTCACTGAATCTAAAAACTAATCCACAATAGTATTAAGAAATCGATGATGTGAAGAATCAAGAAAATTAAAAAAATATGTACATACACGACACCAAAAAGAGAACATTTAGTTACTTTTCTCGTTTAGTGGCTACATTTTTGAAGTTCGGGCGGTTTAATATGTAATAGAAATTATCATAAAATTAAAATGTATTTACCAAGAGTATTAAAAAAAAATATTATTTTTTATAATATATATTGTCATTTTTTTAAATATATATTTATTTTCATTTTTAGAAGAGTATTACATTTTTTAATTTTTTCAATTTAAAATATAATGATAATTAGTTTACACCTATTAGTGTTTGTGCCAAATTGCTAAAGACGATAACAATGCGATTGTTGAAATACGTATTTTCTCATTAATTTTAGTTTTTTTTACCGCGAATTATACTTTTTTTTTTTTAATAAATATCCACAAATTATTTCTATACACTTTGTTGATTAAAATAAAATTACGCTGTTTTAAATTGATTATAACCGTGTTGAAAATTTAAATATTTAAAAAATATTCAGACTGTACTCAGGATATTCTTTTAGTAATTTGTATAATAAATTAGATATTATAGTTGCTGTGTACACAGCAATATTGCAAAATTAAAAATACTAAGAGTGGTTTTGCGGCGTTCGCTATAACAATAATACCTATACTTACAGTAAACAGCCGAGAAAAAAAAAAAAAAAAAAAAAAAAAAAAAATGTTACGTTGACATCGTTTTAGGACTTAGTTTATGATGTTTTGTTTTCAATTACAATTACAAAAAAAAAAATATATATATAATATATATATTTATTAATCATTATTGTTCATTTATCAATTAATTATAGTATGTTGACTCGACGAAACCGCTGATTTTACCGATAGTCATTATTTAACAGTTATCGCGTTTGTATTATGATGCAAGTCAAATGTCAAATTAGGTCAACGAAGTCTATCTCCGTATGGCTGATCGGAATCGGAAAAAGGTCACGTGCGAGTCACAAAACAAATTGCCTATTGTGTATCATGATTAGAATGACGATTTTTTTGTAAAGCCTCTAAATTGTCACCGTTGGGCGACAATTAGTTTTATATACGTATACGTTCGCGTTTACTGCAATCATACACATCTACGTGAGATTTCAAAAACGAATCCATTCAGAGCCGGTGATCTCTTCCATATAGATATATGGCAAGGATATTGTTGACCAAAAAAAATAAAAAAGAAAGAAATCGGGTCAAGTTTTCAAAAAAAAAAAAAAAAATACACTGCTCGAAGAATAATGGTTACACGCACGCATGTGTAAACGTCCTAAATAAAGTCCTAACTGCACACCTAAAGGTACCTCTCTACAATACGTATTATACCTGTACTCTGTTCGACGAGAGAAAACGAGTATGCGCACAGGACTTATAATATACACTATGCACTATGGTCTATTATTCCCATTGGCCATTCCTACGACGCACGTATAATATAGCCGTGTGGTACCGATGATTTACGTGAAATATAGTCGTGGAATTGGGTATGACGTGCGTGCGGAGATGACTTCCGAACTGCTGTTAGTCAGTGGGGATTACATTTTCGGGCGAGTCCCGCTCGTTCGAAACTAGCGAAATATTATGCTTAATAATCACGTTAATTTCTTTGGTAGTATGGCTATGCGATATATTTTGACTTTCGACCATTGTTGTTACACAAATTAATGTTCGTTGTATAAATAGTTTTAAATACCGATAACTTGTAAATTACATTAAATTTGTTATCATTTGAAAAAAAAAAAAAAAAAAAAAAATAATAATAATTTTTTTTTTGTTCTAATAATCCAGCACGGTGGAAAACGTGCTGACCACATCATATAATTTATCGTCGTGTATACGCGAAGAAACAAAACTAGAGAAAAGCACGATATATCGTTAGGTAGTTATAGAAGAATTTGATCGTCGAAATATCCGAAACATGAACGAATGAATGAAAATATAAATGATCCGAAATACGGTTTCGAAAGTTTTGGGTCTATAATATACCTGTTAAATTAAAAAGTACACGTTTCCGAAGCATCGTAAAACCAATCAATCGATGTAAGTATGTAGTAGAAAAAAAAACTGCTGCTAAATTATCAACTATTTGTATAGCATACGAGTGCGATAGTTATAGTTTCAGGGAACGCCTAATAATTCGTTATAACGCCTCGAGAGTATACTCACATTGTTCCAACACGCACTATTATACAGCTGGAGCGGGTTGAGCGAATTTTCAAAAATTTTCAAATTTTTGGTCATATATGGTCATGAAAAGTTCGGGAGAACGTCCGTGGGAGACGATGAGAGACTATATAATATACTGTAATAATAATATATTATGTAGGGAAGAAAAACCATCGAAAATCTGTACGAATAATTTAGATTTTTCGAGCAGCCTCGGGTAAAAGAACAGTCCGGAGTCGGTTGGGTCGGTCGGTCGGCCTCCTCGAATCGATTCTCGCGACGACTCGGTGTTCTCGCGGTCGCCGACCAACCGACCTTGTACGAACACCACACGCCGTATAGCCACGGCGAAAATAATAATAATAATATAATATAATCTCGAACTGGCGACGAACGTGTAAGTGTGCGTAGGACTATCATTACGGGTCGTTTCAAAGACGAAAACAACTTTTGGAAGGAAAAAAATAAAAAATAAAAAAGTAAAACAACAAAGAGCTCTGCACGGCTATTCACGCGGCGTAAGCCGTCACACAATATATTATAATATATACACGGACATAATAATATGATAACACGTCATATTAATGACGCCCAAGGAGACGAAAAAACGCGCCCGCGTATACATTGCGCAGTCGTTTCGATCGGCGTGTCCGTGCAATATCCTCTCGGGTTTCCGTTCATCGTATTATGACAGCATGTATTAAACGTACGTATATGATTCTACCGAGTTTTGGAGGTCAATACGAAAAGAAAAAAAAGGGAAAAAAAAAAAGAGAGAAAAATCGTAAAAGTTGTTAAAATATTCAATATAAAATAATAATATATAAAATAATTCAACCTTTCACGGGCAGTGTCTTAATTTGGCCGACTGCAAAGCTCTCAAAATACTTCTTTAAAACTGTAAATAAAGTGGAAAAAAAAACGATCATCGAATTATTTTTCTCTTTTGAACCTTATTACACGAACGGCCGACTGACAATACGATTTGGCCCCGACTGAAGGAAATTTGGGGAGCGAATTGCCCCCCCCCCCGACCCCCACTCACCCGCTAGTTACGCCTCTGATCGTTGAATTTTACAGTGCTCCTTAGTCCTTGTCACGGTGGCGGATCTATACCAGTCGTTAAAATGTAGGAAAATGCCGGCGGGGCCCCTAGCTAATTTTTGTTCTGAGGCCCCCCTGTATTTATCGATGGAAATTATTATATTATATTTTGGTATATATTTGTAGACTTCTAGTTTACCGGGCCGTAAGATTTTCAGAAATTTTCGGAATCTATATATGTGTACTTTTGACACTGAAAAAGATGGTGGTAATCAGAATTTCCCCGATAGACATGTATTGGTCCCCCCCCCCAAAAAAAAAAAAAACGTATATTTACGAATAATAGAATTTGTTAACACGGTATAGAATAATACCACAAAATAGATGTTTTAATGTTGTGCTAATAAAACACTTTTGTTATCAAATATTATATAGGATGGATTTTTTTCTGTTTGGTAAGCACCTATGTATTTTCTAATGTTTTATATATTTATTTTTTTAATGTACCCATTTATTGTAATATAATTTGTTTAAATTCGATTATTTGTATAATTTTTTTTTTGGGGGGGGGGGCAAATTATTGTTCGTGTACAAAATTATCACGGGGACCAATATCACACTATAGAACCAGAATTTGGCGGTCAAACTTGGTTGAGAAGTCATGGCGATTTGAAGTGGACGGTTTTACGTCAATTTTCTTATACCCAGGTCAAGCCCGGGGAAATTCGACGCGAGCGAATCGTGTCGGCCACAGCGAGCGTGGTGGCCCGTCTTCGCATAGCTATCGATGTTTCCCTAACATACCTAAATAATTATGAGTTATTACTTGCGGTGAATGGGAAGACTGAACTTTTGTGTAACTGTTGCAATGCATGCTTATACTTTAAATTTTCGTATTTTACCAATGGCGTATCCGATTAATTTTCCTGAATAATACCTACCCAATTAATTGTGTTTCTGTCGACACAAATTTCGTAGATGATTCATTCAAACCGCTATGTAAATGTATATATTATATTATAGATAGCCATTCTATTATTGTGCGCACGATAACTACAAAATGTAAACTACACAACGTGACATTCGATCTCCTAATAACGTCTAGGTAGGTACCTAATAATATTATATTAAAAGCGGTTTTATATTGCGCGGGTAGACACTATAGTCTTCCCGGCCCTGTACAAAAACCGCCGTGACCCCCCGAACTTTTTGTGCCTGTTCACTATTTAGAACCGTAGTCGTTATCGCAAGTTATTATTTATATCGCGCGTATTACGTTGCTACATGACGAAATAATCAAACTTATTTTTAATTAAGTATTTATACGGACGAACACAACAATATCACCTACTTTTTAGCGGTGTTTACTACCTATAAAATACATTGATGAATTAAGGCGATATTCCACGCTCTCCGTGTATCTGCCGTTCATACAATATATAGCTCTCCGATTGGTTGAACCATTCGGTAACTTGTGGTATACCATTATGGGTAACCGTGTCTACCGATATATAAACTTGGATACCACAAAGTTGAATGAACAGTTCTCAACTTTTGTCCCGTGCGATTATCGGCTTATGTTATCAGTTATCAAAAAGTCCAATTATTATGATAAGAATTTTTGTTATCTATATCAGAATCCTATTATACAATATAGTGAGCACAATGCACGTGAAATTTAATTTTATATAAAAACAAACGTTTGAAATTTTTGGAAACGGAGAATATCAATTTTATAAAAATGTTAGGTTGGTGTTTAACTGAAATGGTTAATAAACTACGGTTGCTATGGTATCTTGTAATGAATGATATGATACATGTGATATGATATGCACTGACTGTACACGGTGAGCGTGGAATACCGCCTTTAAGCGCGAAGACTGGAAGTTACAATCGCGAACGAAGTGATCGATTTTTTTCAGGACCGTTGGTAGTATACTGAACCAAATTATTGTACTTATATGGGTTGGGCCCCCCTCCCCTCTTGATTTTCCGACTATCATCAAACTCTTGGATCCGCCACTGCTCCTTGACGAATGTGCACGGTCATTATGGTTGCTTGATTTCGGTAACTGTGGTAATCCGTTATATTATACTATCAATATTAATTTATAATCACAATTATTGTGTCAAGGCGTGTTATACAATTATTGTTTATGAAGTCTCTCCTCGCACACACGTTGGCTTCAATATATTTTACTAATGCGCGTGGTGGTCTATATGTATATATATATATATATTATTACACCTTACCCCATTCCAGATTCCATGGAGGAAAACAATCGCTGCGGAGTGCGAACGTTTTTTCCAGCGCTTTTAATTTCTTTTTACGCGTCCTGCAACAGCGGTATATACGCTCACCGAATCGTAACGAAAAACACCTACATTTCAGTGATATATTATAAAAAAGTAAAATAAAAAAATGTACACTATATTATTTCGTGTACTTTGATCCCGTGAAAATACATTTCGGATAACTATAATATTATGTACGAATTTATTTTTTCTAATTTCGACCTTCAAAATTCGTTAGACCGACTTGTCGGCGAAGAAACAAAATAAAAAAAAAAAAAAAAAACAAAAAGAATCGTTATAAGTACTGCGAGTAATAATAGTTATTATTATTATATTTTTATACAGAAGATTCCTTATTTTTTTATATTTCTAAACACTTCTGCTACAGCGGGTAGTAATTTTTTTATTATTTTCGGTCGAAAAAAAAAAAAAAAAAAAAAATCGATGCTACGGATAATATTTCCGCAATTATCCAATTTCACACGCTACCAGCTGTGGACGTGCTCGCGTATATGGCGCGTCGGTTGTTGCGTCCGGTCAAACCGTTTTATACGCGAGGAGTAAATCGCCAGACATTGTGGCCCGAAAACCAACGGAGCTTTTAAAATTTATTACACGAGAAAGAAGGAATATAACGTACGTGTATACCTTTGTCGAGAAATAGATTTTTTCGCCCTCAATGTCCGCAGGGAAAGGATATTCGTTTCCGATTCTAAAACGTCTAATAAATACCAATGAAATATAATTGACACGATATATATTATACGCCCGAGAAATCTCTCGTATATATGATATATCTTCAAGGTATATATATATATATATATATATATATGTAAATGGTTTTTCGTCAATAATAAGATTTAAGCTTTCGATTTTTGTTTTTTTGTATTTTCTCGAAAATCGATATATCTACTTATTATTGTTATATCGAACTTCAGAAATAAAAACAAATTTAACGTTTAAAATCAAATATCTCGAAAATTAAAAGTCCGGTCATATTTCAATCAAAATCAATTAAGCCCCGGACATATTCTTAGTTGTTAAAATGTACCTATAGTTATTTTAAATTTCAAAGTATAGTACCTAATTTAATTTTTTTTTTCTTTTTCATTCAATCAAGTGGTTTGTCGGATTACAAATTGTATGACATCTTTTTTAAACCTTACCGCAACCAAATTAAATCCCAGTTTGATTTTTATGCAATTAATATTGTAAACATTTTAAAACGAAAATTACCAAAATTTCGCTATTTGTACGTGGTTTCTGGTCAACAAATTTTAAACGAACAAAACAAAAAAAAAAAAAAATCTATAGGTACTCATCACATCATAATCATATATTATTGTGTTATACTCTAACAAGTCCATATTTTCAGTTTGTCCATCGTATATCACCACGTATTACACACGCGGAAAATGTTCTCTATACACGTTATATAAATTCAAACGATCGAAACAGAAAATTTATTACAATAATTCAACTGTTGGTGACATTTTTTATCGATTATTTTTATTTATAAAATACGCAAGTATACACGTCGAACACTCTTAATTATTAAAACTCTATACAAACATTATACACGAATATTAAGTCCTCGAGACCGCAGCCGGGGGGTGGTGGAGATTTTTAATTTAAACTCCTGGAATTTTTTTTTTTTTATTAATTATATTATGAAAGAAATACACATATTATTTGAAATATTTTACTTGTGTATTGTATATTATATGGAAATGATGTAAACAATGTATACAAAAGCAATGAATTAAAGATTTTTTGAATAAAACGAATAAAAATATCGATGAACACCCTCTGTATTTTTTTTTTTCTGTCTACGCCCCATATATTGTGCGTCCTGAGGTAAATACATGTTATTTTTTCCTTCCCTTTTTATGTATATAGACTGCAGCGGAGAACAGTTGATAACACTAATATTCAAATATACGTACAACAATAAATAATAATAATAATAATAATATACTTGTGGTCATAACTATAGCGGACGGTGCAAACATTAACAAAAAAATGGTCTGAAAAAAAAATGAAGGAAACGATTTCAATCAAAAACATCAAATATACAACTTGAAACGTCATATATAGATAGGGCACATTGAGCATACGTTTTAATACGTATAAGATTCTATAGTATATATCTTACTCATCATGGCACCCTAAAAATATCCCAATGAATTCGGCAATTTTGACGAATCAAAAACTACGATTTAAATTTTATCAGAATATTTTATTTATTGTACATTTTCAATTTTTTGTTGTTTTTTTTTTTTTTTACATTTAAATGCCTAATGTTTTCTGTTGAAAGAGTTTTATGAATTATTTCGCAAAATTGTTTGTAAAGTATATTCGCCAAGTATATTATTGTTTATTATTGAAAATAATACTACATCTACCAATATTGTACTAATAACGTAAACTTACTTTAGTACATTAGTGTAAAGTACAGTGTTTTTTCCAGTGTTTGAATTATTGGTTCATATATATTTTTGTTTATTACTTAAAAAAAAATTTAAACTTTGTTCGCGAATCATTATTGATTGACTCTCAGAAAACTCGGATGATATAATTTGTATAAAAGTCTATAATATCCTTAACAACATTTTCCGTAAAATATTAAACAAAACTTCCAGCTTTCCTATAAAAAAATTTTGTAATATGATTACCTACGGCATAATTTTACTTTCACTACAATTTTATTAAAGTTTACTTCTTATATATACGAATTAAAATCTCGAAAACTCGAACAAATTAATATAGAGGTATATAATATATATATATTGAAAAATGTTGAGTGCCTGATAGTTAACGAATAATTAACAAGTCAAATAATAATAATAAAATGTGTTTTTTGAGTTTAATTTTCGTTTAAGTAATTCATAAATTACAATTGGATCATCCGACGCATTGTTAAAAACTTTCCATACAACTAACTGCAGGAGTCGTCTAATTAGAAATTTTACTTAAGTTTAATCTCAAGTTTTAAATTAAATCTCCTACTGCATTAATTCTTTTTTTTTTCAATTCCCTTACACAGAGTTTCCCCGGTTTTTAGAATGAAAAAAATATTTCGAATAAGCGTAATATTTATTCCAGTACAGTGTACATAAGTATATAATGTCATTAAATTTATATCCTATTGTTATTTGATGGAAAATCAATAATGTGTCTTGTGATGTGAACGTCATTATATTAATAATTATAATTGCATAATAATGTATAAAAAAATATCTTCACATCAAAAAACAATACTCTTATCGAAAATCCTCTTCTCTGACAATAATAACATACTTATATAACAACATTTACTTAAATATTTCATAAAGCATATATGTTTATCCTATTGTATATTATATATTTATACCAGCCACTATAGTGGTGGCTTATATTGATTGTTATACTGTTGTTTGAAATTATTGCAGTTAATATCGTGACAGTAATATTCTTTTACTTTACTAATATAGTATTTATTTATTTTCATGAACCAAATATAACTCTAATATATAATATTGTAAACGTATTATGAAAACAAAGTATCCAACTAAATTATTTCAAATATTTGCCATGTATAATTAATATAAAGGCTGATAAAATCGGTTCCCGTTTTGAATCCATCGTTGTTCAGGTAGTGGTTGAATTTGTTCCTGTGCACATACATATAAGCATAGTAAATTAAGTTTCTGAAATTTTAACAAAATGTAGACTCTACCGTCTATTTCCTAACCGTTAAAGTTATTCATGTATCTTCTCATTTATACATACTTCATACTATCATCCTATATGTAATATCATTGAGTGCAGATTATACCATTTATGATCATATTTATGGTAATATTAAGAAAAATTTGTAAAAATATACCGGACTCCAACAAAAAATATAGGTATATATTATATATTTTTTAATTCGTACACGTTGATTTTTAAAAATTATTTTTTACGCGATGTAGATTTCGTATGATTTTTTTTTTTAATAATCTACCGTATTATATATTTCCTATATATTATATCAGTCGTTTTAGTATTTAAAATTAGTTTAAGTAAATTAAATTTTTCCGATAAATCGTGTAGTGTGTACCTTGTGGGAACCAATTCGGGCAGTAAAGGAGAAGCTTCAAATTAGACCCGTTTCCAAACGGGAACCAATTCGGCTACTCCCATTATTAAACTGCAGTTACTACTAATAAAAAGGATTCGTATAATTATGTGTATATGATTTATGTTTTTTCCAAAACAACAACGTACACAAAATTAAATACATTTTTAAAAACGTAATACATTAAATTAACAGTGTTTGTGTGAATATAATACACAAACTCGAATTTAATTATAATGGAAATTATTAGTATTTTTAATTCTAATGGCTTTTGAAAATGGATTATTATCCTCTCTCCCGGCCCCTCCCCATTTGTCATCATGCAACAGTAACACGGTAGTGCGGGACAAAAGCTCATAATGTGTCCTTATTCTAACTCCACTTCCCTTTTAAATGTTTTACTTTAACATCTATCCTCGGGTGAGGGTTGTTTTATATCCGTCTGCGGCGGGCGTATACACACTGGAGAGTTGAAAAAAAAATCGCCAGTCTCCATTATGTTTTTTTTTTGGTCCTTCAAACCATTTGATTTTGTATATGCTTGTGTGTATAAAAGAGACGTAGAATATTGTCAACAATCGATGGGGACGATAATTAATTTACACTTCCTTGGGACCCCACAACATGTCAAGTACCTAGAGTGTATAAACGTGTTGTTTAATTTCCGAAAACCAAAAAGTTTTAATTAAACTTCCGTAAACAGTGGGAACGATACCGATGACGAGGGAAGAAGTCAGCAGTTGCGTGGTTTGTCATAGTCTACCTATATTAACGCGCATTTCATTATACTTTAAATACAATAATATTTTTTTTTTTTTTTTTTTTGTTTCCTAATAATGTATATAATACACATAATATGATACATACATAATATGATTTACACGTACAAAATTGCAGAACTACAGAATAATGAAAAACAATTATTATTCTTTCCTTCTCCCCGAGAATTACTATATACGCGGTTGATGTGTCAAATACCGCGGTGTTCAAAATAAATTGTAGGTATATTAAATCCGAACGAATGCAGACCATTTTAGTGGCTTTTGAGACACGGCTGTGTTATTATTCTTACATTTATAATATTTTTTTAATAAAATGTAATTATTTAAACTGGATCTGTTTTATTATATTTTTTGTGTACCTGTACCTAATCCTATCTACCGTATTAATATATTTAATCACATACTATAATATATAAGTACCTACCTACTTTGGTATACCCATTTTTTATATATGTGGAAATTTTTTTACACAGCCCCCCTCCCACATTGTTCATTATCGTAATAAGGTAATTTGTATTAAATTGGGAAATTATGAGTAACCCCTTCCTTTCCTTTCCTATATAATTTTAAAAAAATGAAAAATGACGAAAGGGGGTATTTTTATCATTTTTCTAATTCATAATTATTGCACTTTAGTTATAGTGTTCGTATTTTAATTCACTATACCTACTTAAAATAGTTATTTTAACTAAAATAAATTGTTACACTACCTACCTACACTATTAAGTTAATGAGACTAAATTTGTTGGTTATAGCTACTATAAATTTAGCTAAAATTAATGGTTGGTGTAACAATATATTATAGTTGGAAAATTTAGTTTATAATTTTTAGTTGAATTGACTATAAATTTCCCAACTAAAAATTTTTGGTTACTATAACTAAAAATATAGCTGTGCTGTATACGACTAGATTTTATAGTTAGATTGACTATTATTTTAGTCAGACTAATTATATATTTTTTTCCGTGTGCAGAATGAATATACAATCAATCAAAACTTTGATATATACTGCAGGCATTCCGCACTGGATTATATCTAATCGATATAATTAAAAAAAAATATTATTTCTTAAATGGTTACCTGTGCAGTAAGACCGTTGAATAAAAATGATGGAAGAATTTTCGAAAACCATTAAAACCAAATTGAAAAAAAAAAAAAAAAAACGGGACTTCTGAAACATACGGTATATGTGTATATATACTGTACATATATATACATTGCAGTACTATACGTTACCTATATATAAATGTAGGTTGGGCTATATATATTTCTACTGCGTATACTGAGAGGTCCTTTTTTTTTCGCATGTTCCAAATCATTAATTTTGAACATGCCATGTCGTTAGCGCGCGTTATAAATTATAATAATAACATCTCTAAAAACCCGAAATGAAAAAAAAAAAAAAACTTTTTTTTTTTTTTTGTTTATTGGGCGTACAGAAGAAGATTAGATTATTGTTCGATGTGAAGTCAAATGATGTGTACAATGGCGTCGTCCTTTATTATATTAAATATCGCGAAATACTAACCGACAATAATGAAACGTGAACTCAAATAACTCGTTATTTATTTATTAATATTATTATTAATATTATTATTATTTTTCACGACAAATGTTGAAAAATCGCGTTCCTTGTGAATCGTATTCTGTGGATGCGAACAAAAAAAAAAAAAAAATGTTTACCGCTCGTTAGATGGCATCTGCGCCCTTATATATATATATTTGTATATTATAAATACTTTTTTATATATCCCGAAAAATTGCAATTTTCGACATTAAATACCACAATTTCGATTTTCAGGCGTCGGCGTCATTCTAGTGGCCATCAGCGGTATAGCGTGGCGTTTGACAGCTGCAGGTCAAGAAGCGTCATCGTGCGGGGCAGTATTCGGGTTGGGCCGATCGTTGGACGACGCGGCCGAAGCCAATCGGCGATTCGTACCTAGACTGCCACCGTCCTACGGCCGTCCGCATCATCCTTATGCAGGTATAGTATCCATAGGATCTATAATAGATAAAAAAAAATATCCTGGAAAAATGCAGCCAAAACTTATATATATATATATATGTGATAAATACAATCGACTAAATATATAAAATATATACGAAAACCAAACCCGAACGAATAATATAATATATACCAATATTATAAGTTATAACGCAACTGCGTAAGATCTACAATTTATTATAAACCCAACTCACGAAAATCCAAATTTTTTAAAAGTCTTATAGGTCAGCGTTGCTGCAGGATATAGGAAGACGTGGGTAGATTTTGAAAAACACATATATATATAGTTAAAAGTGTATTCTTTTTGTGATGTTGTGTCTATAATAAATAAAAGTCACAATATAGTGTTCGAGTTTATTTTACGGGGAAAACGTATTTAACGAGTTATTACAAATTTTGTGATCCGACCGATGTATGGTTATAATATAAGATACGCGCGGATAAAATTCTGAACTTGCCGATTTCCTGATGAAAATTTTCGCTTCACACTTGAAAAAATTTAAAACTATATATTTGTTCAATTTAATTTAAACACGTTCGTCCGGATTCGTATTGTATTTTTACTTGTAATGATAAGTAATTTTTTTTTTTAATTCGATTCAATTCTATCCCGATTTCGCGTATGAGAAGGTAAAAATATAGCCTTAAATACTATAACATTATTATCAATTATGATAATAAAGTATACAATACGCTCATAATTGATGCTTCCAGATATTTTATTAAATGATAATTTTAAACCGTTTTTCAGAATGCTATCCTATATAGTGTAATATGTATGATATTATTATGTTAAATACTGCAGAGGACTTGTTACTAAAAATATATTAAAGAAAGAGCCATTTACGAAATTCGTGTAATTTTTAAAGTTCAAATGTAAGTGGTCTTATTGAAATAATACATTTATTAAATGTATTATGTTAGTCTAAAACAAAACAAGTGCTATCTTATAATGTCTATCAATTATTGATCAATAATTTATCAATTTAATTTATATTGTGGTATTGAATTACAATTTTTAAATAAAAGAAAAGTGTCGATGAAATTAATTCGGTTTTTCATTTGTTCGAGTTGCTGTGTCTTGGAACTCGATAATCGATATTATTACTTGTACGAGCTAGATGTTTTGGATTTTAATATTTTATTTTCGGATATTTTTTTAGACATTTTTACCGTTTGTCATAAAATATAAAATCGACAAGACCGGGTTTTCCTTGTATACTATAGCGATGAAAATTGCTAATGGAAATATTCTGACACGTTATTTTCTTTTGCAGCCATGATGTACCCCGAGTTTGAGTACAGAGCTCCGCCGCCGTCTTATCAAGCGTCAATGCAAGAATACCGACTGAGACTGTTATTGTTGGACAGACAGACGAACATGCCGCCCGTCACGGCTTCACCGCCGCCAACGTACAGGTCACAACCCGGCACTCTGATAAGGTGAGTCGACAAATATATTATCACGGCGTGAGTTAGAATCGGAATAGTCATTGATAAGAAATTACACGCGTTCTAATGGGCACCAGCCAATAAAGTAGGTCCGACACGTTGACAATGTGTGGCCTAGTGCATAGACAAGCATACTAATAGATAGGCAACTACCATGTTATTTTTCGAGACATTGAAAATAGCGCCCCCTGGTTTCTGATGTATAGTATGTACTATTACACTGATATGGATCCCAGATCCAAAAATTTTCCCGCACTTATTTAAATAATTTATATTTATTAAATACTTGTACTTTTTTTTTAGTTTTATACTATTTATTACACTACTTAAGGACAAAAAGTGAACCAAATAAATAAACTCAACAAAATTTTTTTTATTATTACAAAACATACAATATACATATACATTATGTATATTACAATTATAATTTTAAATGTATACAATTTTAATGTTATTAATAACAATTTAAATAAAGAAATAGTTAAGTTATAACAAAAAATACATAATACATAATATATAGGTAGTCAATTTAATATAATTTTTTAAATAGGAACTTCGACGATTACTGTTTCAATTTAAATAACAAAATAAAAGCTATAACCAAAAATACATAATACATAATATATAGTCAATTTAATATAATTGTTTAAGGTGACGCTACCCACACGTTTGTGGTCTCTGTCTTACGCATAACATAGCAAATCTACATACCGCATTCTTACTACAGTATATTTTGAGTTTCTAATTAATATTAGAGCAAATTTACCTATTATCAAATACTTTAGGGTTTGGAAACCTATGAGATATACCACCTAGAATAACAGTTTATAAATTGAAATTGACTAGTGAATATAGTATAGCTATGGTGACCATAAATATGAAACAATAATTATCATTTGGTTAAATGTAAAAAGAAGTATAGGTACTTATTTTTTTTATTTTAGGCCGCTCGTCCACTAAAGTAACGTGACGCGTGATTTGCGATAAACAAATCATACGGGTAATTTTTCATTTATACATACAGAAAATCACGCGAGTGCGTCCACTGATTTAATAT